>ML779969.1:224400-244727 GCA_009831015.1 Picea engelmannii
CCGTATCAAATATTTGATAATAGAAACCTGTGAAACAAAAAGAAACCTAAATTAATAACCTAAAAATTGTGAATAAAACAAAATCTAGAAAAATCAAAAATGAATTTAAACTAACTATAACTTATAAACAAACATTATCTATATTTTTCATTTCAAATATGATCTTAATTCTAGAAGCTTCAAGTTAATGGAGAAGAGAATAAAATCAAACAAATCATAGATAATTCTTTATTATTATTATTATAAGATGCAAAATAAAAAATAAATAAATAAAAATTAATTAATTAATATCACCAAATGATTTCATGAAAATGAGAAACCAACCAAGATATTATTTGATGAAGTATTGAACACATCATTCAAAATAGTCAAACTTGCTAATGAGCAAAAGAATAAACACATAATCATAATTTAAACAAAAGTAAACATTTGATAAAAAAATTAACGTTTTTGTTTAAATTGAGATTTTTATGCTCTTTTTTAACTTTTGACATATACTCTTGTAATAAATGACTCATACTAACGAGAATGTCTTAAGTTTGTCTCAAAGCAAGCCAAGGAATGGAACTATTTGAAAAGGTTGATTATGTAGCTCATTATAATTATCAAGATTTTAATAGGGGCCCTTTAAATTTTGTAAAAATAAAAGGGGAGTTGTTGGGGCCCAACACCAAGTTATATAACCAAATTACCAAAATTATTCGCCCTCATAACCAAGCCTCTTTTATGCATTATTACAATGCTCTACCCTCCCCCTACCGTCATAGTATTGAATAAAAATCTATCGACAATCTTGGTTCCGCTCTGCATACTTGTCAAGAGTATGAAGAACAGCTTGAGAGAATGGGTCTTCCCTAGGGAGACTCGGTTAAACAAACGGACATGTCCTCCCTATTACATCTTGTACAATACATGAATAATCGAAGGATAGCGTATGAGCAAAAGGGAAATATCCCTTCACTTACCCCTGGGGCCTCATCTTCTTCTTCACCACCCTTTAGGAATCCTAATGAAAACAAATTTCATCCTAAAGCCATCATTCCTCGCAGTTGGTGTAACTTTTGTGAGGAACATCATGAGGAAAGTACTTGTGAGGTAAAGAAGAGTGCCAGAGATAAAATATTTGGTAAAAGGCCTGAAACTACTATTTTTGTTCTAGATTTTGCAGAACTAGAGGATGTCATGATCATAAATACTAAGAATAAATCTTATGCTTCAAAAGGTAAGTATGATCTCCTCACACTTCTTCTAGCCCAACCTCATCTTCACCAGCTGCTATTGTACAGGTTTCTAAAACTCCTGATAGTCAAGGAACTCCATCCCCTTTTCCCTCTTCCAAATACAACATTCTCAATCAATTGGCTAATATTAAAGTCAATGCTACTCTTCTAGACATGGTTGTCATCCCTGAGCAACAAAAGCATCTAAAAAATTTCATGGAAGGAAAAGCTTCCATTGTATCCAATCTCTATGAAGAGGTAGATGAAGAGGACTCAACTGTAAATAAAGTAGGTGTACATAATTTTATACACTCTGTAAAAAAATCCTTCATTTTTTTATTTTTGTAAAGATTATGAAAACAAATAGCCCATTGTTGTCTGATTGACAGTGGTTCGGGCCCAAGTGTAATGTCGAATATTATTATGGAAGAGTTAGGCTTGTCTTGTACAAATGAAAATGCCAAAAGCATGCTCTCTTATAATAGTTTACAACAATCGACCATAGGTGAAATCAAGGACGTGACCTTGGTTTTTTGCATGTATCATGAAATAAGGACAACCCTTAATATTCAGGTAATTAACATGCCAATGAGTAATTATTCAATCATCTTAGGAAGAGACTGGCAAGCCTTGACAGGTGGATACATATCACTTGACAGGACACACTTATTCGTTCCTCGAAATGGGAAGAACATCATAGTCTAAGAATTTCACCTTACATAGAAAGCATCTCGTAGCCTAATGTAAATTACATCGAGGAGGACCTAAGAGTCTATTCCATCTTTGCAGATGAGGACAACACTACCTTGGAACAAATCGACCTAGAGGATGGGATGTGGCATATGAACTTTGATGGTTCATGCTCCAATAAAGGAAATGGAGTTGGCATTATCTTTTACTCTCATGTGGATAAAATTCATAACTTTTCCTATAGGTTAGAGTTTTCTTGCAAAAACAACGTCACTGAATTTGAAGCGTTACTGCTAGGCATTGAAAATGCCTATAATTTAGGTTGTGGTCACCTTACAGTTTTGGGGGACTCTAAACTTGTTGTAAACCTTGTACGTAAGATATATTCTCCTATCAACAAGTTAATGAAACACTACACCGAAATTGTTTGGGCGCTTATCTCGAATTTTCTATCTTTCAACATAACTCATGTTAAAAGGGAATTGAACTCAATGGTTGATAGGCTAGTTGTTTTTGCAGTCTCTCCTACTCGGAAACTTCTACCACAAAGACCTGATTGCACATTTGAATATTTGTATCGTCCTCATATCCCTGAAAATTTAGAGTCATGGCAAGTCTTCCCTAGTGATGAGAGCATATGTGCTTTCATACAAAATGAACCTTATAAGCCTAAGGAGATTATATTAATGGAAGATAACAAAATTATGAAGGGCTTGAATCCTCTAGAAGGTTCATTTTCATTGAGTGATGTAGGAAACAAATAAAAACATAAAGAAGAGGAGTCAAAAATGAAAGTGGATGAAACCATTTCCTTGAACATTGGGACACTCGATTCCCCAAAGAATGTCAAGATAGGTGCCCAATGTTCTCATGAAGAAAAATTGAAGTTCACTGAGTTACTTCATGAATTTCAAGATGTTTTTTCTTGGTCTTATGAAGATATTTGTGGTTTCGATCCTGCTCTTATACAACATGTCATTCCTATCAAAGAGGGAATAAAACCAGTTCGGAAAAAACAAAGACCCATGAACCCTGCACTGGAAGCAAATATTCAGAAGGAGTTGGAAAAACTCTTGAAAGCTGGGATTATTTCCCTGTTAAGTATTCTGAGTGGGTTTCTAATTTGGTTCCCATTCGGAAAATGACTGGCCAGATTAGATTCTACGTTGATTTTTGCGCATTGAATAGAGCTAGCATAAAATACCATTTTCCTCTCCCTAATATGGAAATGATTTTGCAGCAAGTTGCAGGGTCCTAGATGATGTCCTTACTTGACGTTTTTTCTAGTTACAATCAAATCAAGGTAAAAAGGACAGATAAATATAAAACCACTTTTATTACACGTTGGGGCACTTTCTCTTATGAACGTATGCCTTTTGGTTTATCTAATGCAGGTGCCATTTTCCTAAGAGCTATGCAAATATATTTTGAAGATTTGATCATAAACATTATTCAGATTTATCTTGATGACTTAACTGTGTATTCAAAAAACCGATCAGATCATTTTGGTCATCTTAGAAAGGTTCTCATGCGATGCAGGAAATTCAACATTTCTTTAAATCCCTCTAAGTCTATATTCAGTGTTACCAAGGGTAAACTCCTTAGGCACATTGTCTTTGATTCAGGAATAATCATATATCTCGAAAGGATTGTTGTTATCCTAAATCTTCCTGCTCCTACTTCGAAAAAGGAGGTTCAAGCCTTTATGGTTATTATCAACTTTGTACATAGGTTTGTTCCTGATTTTGCTGTAATGGTCAAACCAATTCACAATATTCTTAAGAAAGATCGGTCCTTTTCTTGGACTGATGACGTCGAAAATTCTTTTGTAAGGATCAAGACGGAAATCATTTCCACACCAGTTTTGGCAAAGCTAGATTTTGAGAAAGAATTTATTATATATACTAATGCAACAGAGGAAGAAGTTTTTTCTATCCTCATGCAATGTGATGACCAAGTTAATGAGAAACCAGTAGCTTACATGAGTCAAAGCTTGTCAGGTGATGAATTTAAATTTTCTTATATTGAAAAGCATGCTTTCGCTCTTGTTAAAGTTGTTGAAAAAATTCACCACTTTATCTTAGGTAAGTACACGCTGGTAAAAGTCCCTTTACATGTTGTCAAGTTTTTGCTCTCATAGAATTATCTTTCAGGGAAGCTTGCACACTGGCTTGTCAAGATCCAGGAGCATGATTTAACTATCGTGACTTCTAAAACCATTAAGGGATGTGACTTAGCCCTTCACTCAGCTCAACATGCAGAAGCAAGTGAAGAAATTTATGAAAAATATAGCTATCTGTCAGCACTATTTTATATTGACATTCAAATCCTTCATGTAGTTGAACATCCCTGGTCAAGGATCTGGTGTATTAATTGCAAAATCAAAAATGGCAAGATAACTTAGATACTCATCAAAGGAGAAGGCTTCATCTTGAATCTTCCAGATACGTCATTTTAGGAGACTTCTTGTTTAGGAGATATGTCAATGGTATGTTACTTCATTTTGTGAATAATGAGGAAGCACATAAATTGTTACAAGAGACTCATGGATATTCCGATTCTATTATCCATGTAGGAGGTCACTTTTCTGCTAAAACTACCACTTTTAAAATTATCGGGAAAGGGTACTATTGGCCTTCAATCTTTCGTGATTCTTATAATTTTTCAAGATCTTGTGACAAGTGGCAGAATTCCACTAGGAAAGAAAGTATTTTTGCCATGCCTTTACAACCTGTCCTCCCTTACTTTCCTTTTTTTAAATGGGGTCTAGACTTTATTGGTCCTATTAATCCTCCATCTTCAGCAGGGAAAGTTTGTATCTTGACAGCCATGGACTATTTTACGAAATGGACTGAAGTTGTCCCACTTAAGAATTCACAGGATGAGCAGGTGATTTATTTCCTTGAGACCAATATTTTTTCCAGATTTGGTCTTCCTTTGGAAATTATTACAGACAACGGTCTCGCTTTTATTTCTGCTAAGATGACTCAGTTTCTAGCTAAACTGGGGGTTAAAAATTTTACCCCATCATCTTATTATCCCCAAGGAAATGGGCAAGCCAAATCTACTAGCAAGAATATGGTTAGAATTATCAAGAGACTCATTGAAGATAAGCCTCGTCAATGGCACACTTTTCTCACTTACACCCTTTGGGTAGATCGCACCACCACCAAGGTGAGCACTAGTTGCACTCCTTTCCAGCTTGTTTATGTTCAAGAAGCCAATCTTCCTTCTGAGATGGAAATTTCTTCTCTAAGGCTGATGCCACAAGTTGAAGAATTAAATTCTTCCAATATCTCTCAAAGAATGAATGCACTCTTGGCTGTAGAGGAACAAAGGACATTTGCCTTGGCTAACATTAAGAAAAGATAGCAAACTGTTAAAAGATATTTCAATAAAAGTGCCAAGGCTGTCAAATTTAAATTTAATGAGAAAGTATTGTTATGGGATTCATCTCATGTTGATAGAGGAAGGCATTCAAAGTTCCAAAAGTTATGTTTGGGTCATTTTAAGATCATTTTTGTCCTAGGCGCAAATTCCTATATCCTAAGGGACTTAGAAGAGCGATTGTTTTCCTATAGCACCAACGGTTCCCACTTAAAACACTATGTGGAACCAACTTGAAAGTTTAAATGTTGTATCAATTTTTTATGTATTATAGTTTTGTTTTATTCCTTTGATTTTATTTTGCTGTTATTTCATTTCTGATGTTTATTTCTTTATTTGACTTATTTTCTTGTCAGAAAAAAAATTGTTGGATCAATTTTTCCACAAACGACGTTATTCTGCAAGTATTGTTAATCAATAACAATTAGGTTACACATATTTCATGGTGTTCTCCCTTGAAGACATCATTGAAATAGTTATCTGCTTCAGTTGTTGTTAGATAAGATAGTTGTTTTTATTCCCTATTCTGCTTTCTTTTTCTTCCATCCGTTCCAAGATTCAAAAGAGCACACCAGAAAAATTTTCTCCTTGAATTCAAGAATGCTTTCACTATGATTAATCGGATGATTATGCAAATAGGGATAAACCCCCTCATACCTGATACTTTCCATGAGTTATTCCCAAAATCCCAAATCATTTTTTCCTTTAAACCGCTCACTTCCCCCTGTTGCATAATCATTTTGATGTCTATTTCCTTGATCTAATGTTCGCATGGTCTGTGAAACCAGACAATCTGAGTTCTTAATCTGTTGGAAACAGATTTCCCTGTGGAGTCACTAGTTTGTTTACACTTAAAATTGCAACGATGAATACTGCTCGCAAATGATTGCTAAGCTCTATTATTTATTTATGATAATAATAATTAACTAGTAGGTGGGACCCCCTTGTAGACTAGAGGCGCTATGATGGATGTGTTACGCTTATTTCTTTGTTGTTGTTATCATGATACCTACACAGTCTTCTACAATTTATGGTGCAATCCATGGTTTTATTCGTCATGGAAACATAAGATGGTTGGTCGAATGTGCTATTGCTAAATGGTTTTGATGGACATTTGCAGCGTATGGCAGTATTATGGATAAAAGGATCATTTTGTTTACAGGTGTTATGTTTATGCATTAAACATTGATTATTTTATTTCATATATGATCTAGTGCAAAAGAGCATATGGAAGCTTTTAAAACAAAAGGGAAAGAAATATATGCAAACCTTAAGGCATATGGATTGATACAAAACAAGGTGTATAACCTTGTTGCTATGCCTATGTGATTTGATTAAAGGATCGTTGTAAGGTATATATGGTAACGTTATACATATGGTTGATGTTAAATGTTTTTGACACGACTTGGGGTGGTGCACTATGCAATGGATATGGCATTGAATATAGCGATGGAGATGTGTTTGAATTAATGGTTGATGTTATGGTAATAGGATGGCTTGTACGTTGAATTGAATAGGGCCAGGGGAGGAAGCGAAGTGCATATACTGCACGTCACTCAAAAAAACCTCGACCCTGTCACTCTAGCCATAGTTGCCTTTGGTTTTTTTGGCTCTAGTGGTTGTGGAAGCTCAACGATTTCTGGTTTTGAAAGGAAAAACACAGTCCAAATCTTCCCTCAAAGCGATTTTTCCAGGTATGGCTCCTTTACTTTCCATCCATGATGGTCCCTCTGTATTATGAATTGCGTTTTTTGGCTCAGGGTTGCATGAGGTCTGTGTTTTTATTAAGTTTTGATTGTGTATCAGTGTTGTGCATATGGTTTCTTCTGTGAATAATTTGGATTGTTGGCATTTTAAAAGAAAATAATGGATTTTATTGTGTGGATAGCCTGTGCATTTGTTTTTTTTAGTGTAAAACATGTCAGTCAGCTTGGGCTTTTACTGTGGTTCTCTTTGGAAAATTATGACAATGGTGTAACAAGTTCTGAGTTTTTATTGCACAGGTTTTTACCACCAGTCCGGGTATCAGTTGTTGTCACTCCTTTCCTCTCAGTGGTCGTTATTTTTCATTATTTTGGGTTGCAATGTAGACTGTTGAGAGTTGCACTATTTGTTTGGCCGAGCCCCGAGCTATCGTTTGTTATGGAATTTACTTCACTGTCGATATTGCCAAAAGTGTTTCACAGTCGAATCTTGTATCACCCAAAACTTTGAATGGAAGCATGTATATGTGTTGGGTGGCCACGGGTTGTGCTCAGGCATTCTTTCCACAGTATTATAAGAATTTTCCCCTCTCGTTATCCATTGGAGGTGGTGGATTGTTATGTTTGATTACCCTCACTGTCAAGTTTTTGGGTTATAAGTTAAACGACTGTGGTGATTTTAAAAGAGCACGAGCTCTCTGTTCTTCCAAGACTCTTCTTGATTACCTGTGGTTGCTTCTCTGTGATAACTTATTTTAAGAGAAAGGGGGGCACGAGTGATCTATGTTTTCAAAGACTTTTTCTCGATTGAGCCATATCTCATTACATCTATGCAATAAAAAAAAATTAAAGGATCACGAGATATCTCTGACTTCAAAGATCATCTCTTGATCGAGCCTCTGATATTACCTCTCTGTGATAAATTTGTTTGAAAAATAAAGGGGCCATGGGTTATCTTCATCCCCGGGGGACTTTCCATTTGGTTGAATTCCCTCCATTGTTGTGTTAAACCCTAGCATGATCATGGTCTCGTTAAGTTTTAAAAGGTACCTGTGAGTGCCTGGTTTGTTGAGCATAACATTTTTTTTGTCTTTCAAGAACGGATTGGTTTTTTTTATATTTGAGCATGACTTGGCTCTGTTGATCTCGACTTGTTTATGTTTCTCCTCGGGCACTTTCCAACTCTGTCTTTTGTTGGGCATTTTCTTTTGAAGGAATTATGTACATGTTTAAGTGTACATGAATCTCAAACTCAGAGCTACATGTTCTTTGATTAAAGGTTGGTTTCCAATCAGGATTTGTGTTGATGAACACATGTGTGTGATTAAATCGGGGCTCGATTATGAGTTTTTATGACAGTGGATTGTGTAAATCAATGTTGTAAATTCGACTATTTGTGGATTAATACTACGTCTATTATTATTTGATTTCAAGGAATGAATATTGGATATGGATGTTTGGAATCATTGTGTATTTTTTTATTTTGTTTTAAAAGGAAAAAGGTTTGCATTGGAATAGGAAGGATTGTGGCTCTAATGGTTATGATGTTATTGGCAATGATATTAATATGATGTTGCATAGTTATTGTATAAGATGCAAATATTGATATAATTGAAGAATTCTGGGAAATTGAATTGTCTTTTTATTGAAGTCGGCAAGCATTATGTTTGTAAATAAGGGACAGTTTAATGATTTTGGTTCTAGAGTGGATGCTTATTGGATTTTGTTCTGAACAGAGTTATTGTTGTTGTTGATTTAAATTATTTTTTATGAACAGTATATGTATTATTCCCTCTCATACTCTAACTTTTTCGCTCATTATACCCCCCTCACGATCCCAATTTCATTTTTACATGCCATGTTCTATAAAATAAATTTAAAACTTTGTATGACAGTGATAAAGATATGACATGGAAATAGGTGGCAGCTGATATATTTTGGTATTGATTGCACAGTTAGTTATTTAATGAATTGTTGAGCAGTACTTGTGTTCTTACTCCCTATCATTCTACCACTTTTTCACTCATTACAATCCCTCCATATATCCCATGAATCCTATTTCACCCCCTGCTCATTTGGCAATTATTAAATAATTATTATGGATTGAATTGCATGGGTCTTATGTCAATTTCTGAGTGAAACTTTGTTTCATATAAAGATAATGTCATGTATGGTATGTTAAGGGCTAGTTTCTAATGAATTGTTGCATATAGGATGAGTTTCTTCAATAGAGGCAGTCATGGTATAAAAAATAGGAGAAGAGGTAATTGGAACAGAGGACCTAGAAGACCCATATTCTCAATTCATTTTGATGTCGATCCTCAGGAGTTGAATCATCTTTTTCAAGTTGTGTTCTTCAATTGGATTGAGCAAGGAATAATTCATCCTATACCAGAGAGGCCTCCCTTCCAGCCCCAAAATATCCCTGGTATCCATGTGCCTCCTCATGTATCTATGCAACCAGAAGTTCCCGAAAATGATGGATGGTAGGAGATTGTTCATCCAGCAGTCTCCCACCATCGTGGTTGGCCCAACTTGTCATTGCCTCCTCCTCCTCCACATGTAAACCCAAATTCTCAAAT
Organism: Picea engelmannii; assembly: GCA_009831015.1. Taxonomy (NCBI): domain Eukaryota; kingdom Viridiplantae; phylum Streptophyta; class Pinopsida; order Pinales; family Pinaceae; genus Picea; species Picea engelmannii. The sequence goes on from ML779969.1 coordinate 233,983, forward strand.
TTCCCTTGTACACTCACATGTTCAGTCCTCTCATGCTAGCAAACAACTTAAAACCGAGGCTCCCCATATGCAAGACAAAGGTAAAGTTGTTGCTTCCCCCTCATCTCCTTCAAATGACTCAGCAAAACCAGTGTCCTCATGTATGCACCTGAGGGACGATTGTTCCCATGTTATTAGTGAGATTAAGCCTCAAGGTTCGAATCAACCTAAGGCTAATTCTGGGAAGTCCAAAGGGGACAGCAATGACAGAAGAAGGATTGCCTCTCAAAGTGGAAAATATGGATTTTGATTTATGTGTTTATGGTTGATTTGTTGAAGACAATGGACTGCAGAAAGTTTTGGACAGTAAACTATTTTTTGGGATAATGTGGTTATTTACATATTTTGAATATAATTTGAATTATTTCTGATATTTAATATTCAAATTTTGGAAATATTTATGGGAGTTACAAGGAGGCATGTGTTTAAATGATTATCTAAATTGTGTTTATTTTTGTAAAGAATAAAAAAAAAGGGAGTCACAAGGGGTCCCACCTACTTATTTATTATTTAATAAAGACCCTTAATTATTATTATTATTATTACTTCCCCTAAACTAAAATTAGTTAAGTTTAATTAACTTAACTAAAGGAAGTAGTTGAACTACTTCAACTGATTTGGAATGCATAAAATCCAAATGAGAAGGATGAATAAGGGGGAGAATAGAAGGAGAAAGCAATACTAAGGTCTGCTCATTTGTTTTCATGAGATAGTTCAATTTTCATTCATTCTTCAATTCATTAAAGGCCTAATTCTCTTTTTGACAGCAGGGTCCTATTGTAGACAGCAAGGTTCAAAGTTGAACCATGTCATTCAGATGTTTGTTTCATAGGTGTTGATCTATCTTTGATAGTATGTGTATACTTGTTTGTTTATGGATTAGATTTCATAATTGATAAAGGATATTGTGCAGATTCAAGTTGGCAGCAGTCTATGGCAAGCTGATCTAGATTTTAAAGTTCAGTTGTTACTTCTTGTCAAAGTCCTTTTATATGGTTTTCATCGGGGATATCTAAGTTTGAACTTGGTCCATGCCCTCACAGGGATTTTGTAAAGAGAAAGATACTTTTGATTTCTTAGAATGAAATAAAGTGATTACTATTCTGTCTCTTTTTTGTGTGTCTGTGACTTGGTTACTTTTTCTTTTGATCTCCACATTTACTTGCTGCAATCTATATATTTTCATAAAATTATATAAAAATTTCATGTTTTGCAACAATCTTTTCATTTAAAAAATCACCCTGAGCCCTTGTAATTAATACTTGTGGATTGGGAAATACTTTTTGAGGCTATAAAACATAGGGTGATATTCCTGACTATCTTTCCTTAGCCAGGCGGGATTCGAAAATGCTTGAGTAAGATAATTTATATATTTTCCTCAACAAGAGGGAGTGATGTGTTACAGATGTGACTCTAAGTGCATCATAGTGTGGTGCAGTAACAACAGGTTCATGTTTGGGCACTGAATGTGGCTCCATTCATCTTGAACTCACACAAGGTCAATAGACGTGGATCCTTCATGGAGGGCATGTGTTCCTAGCTTCAGGAAGTGTAAATCACGGATCCTTCAAGGAGGGAATATTTACTTGATATCTACAGGGATAACCTGTGTGGTTGGAGGATGACTAGCCTAGGGCTAGTGTCTAGACTCTGCGCCGGATAATGACTAGCCTGGGGTTAGTGTCCAAACTCTGGGTCAGATGATGACTAGCCTAGGGCTAGTGGTCGAACTCTGGGTCGGATTATAACTAGCATGGGGTTAGTGGTTGAACTTTCGGTTGGATGATTCCTATCCTAGGGCTAGATGGGTAGTGTGTGTGTACTACATCGCCTAACCCTCATGGTTAGATTCTTGGTCTATGTGGTGCTAGAGGACTGGTGTGCCAACCAAGGGACTAGCATGGGGCTAGTGGTCGAACTTTGGGTCAGATAGTCCCTAGCGAAAGATATATGCCCATAATTGTGTGAGCTGGAAGAAAGTTTCACGATGACTGTTGAGCCCACTCATGAGATGTTGGTAATGTACTGAATGTTGTGAGCTAACGAGTTACTAGTTCCTTGTGAACTAGATTACATATTCAGTGTGATCTAGTGAGTTGCTAGTTCTGTATGAACTAGAGGTCGACCAGTAGTGTTGGAGATGATTACCAATTAGAGTGTCGATCAGCAGCATCGGAGTTTACTAGCTAGAGTGCTAATGAGGGTTGGAGTTGATTTCCAACTAGATGACTAATATGTGGTTATGATACTTGTTACATGATTTGTTTGATCATGAGATGGTCGTGTCGCCATGCTACTTGAGACATGATTTGTTTGATCATGAGAAATATTGTATGGCTATGGTGATGCTACCTGTAGACTAGTCTACAAGACCATGTGAGTCTTTCCCATTCCATGTGATATGGATGGATGTGTTTGAGACCACTACATAAAGAACATCTTAGTTAATACCTCCCTAGATAAGAGGGAGCGTTGATGTTTTGGTATCTATGAGAGCTATTAACCTCCAAGTGTAACCTTTGTACTTAGATTAGAATATTCTGAAAGTAAGAGAACCATAAAACATATGTACGGAAACACTGGAAGAGAAGTCAGCCCAAGGATAATAATAATAAAGAAATAATAAACATAGAAAGAGAAGTCGGCCCTGCCAGAAAAGTCAAAGTAAATTATATTTTCTAGAAAATATAAGTCATCCCTGTGGGAAATTTTTTCTAGCAGAATAAGTATAAATAAGGTGATGCCTTAGCTCATTTGTACACTCACACACTTAGAGTGCATGAGTCTAAGGAGGAACTACAATGATAGCTAGGGTGCAAGTTTGGAGAGTTGCAGTTTCAGCTAGAGAGGGCGCAAGCCTGGAGGAATTGTGTAGCAGTGTTTCTAGTATCTCTCTTGTGCTTCTTTTGGTGTAAGGTAGGCTATCTTTGTATGGTTATTGTTTTGTTTCTACAACATTATTGTGGCTAGGGTTTATCTATTGGTTCTAGTGTAGACTTGTCAGAACTAATCTAAGTAATGGTTAGTGTGCTCAGGGGTGGCATATGTGAATGTCGATTGTTGGGTGACAATGATGTGACATTGTCTATGGTTAAATGAGCATACCAAAATTTTAACATATTTGAGGGAGATTTAGGATTTGATTGCTTCCATGGACATGACCAATCCACGTGTAGGTAGATAACCCACATGTTCGAGGATAAAACACATAAACAACTTGATATCCTAGAATTGGTCTTCATCAAGTGGTATCAAAGCACAGAAAAATATTTCTCTGCACATGAGTGGGTAGGTGCAGAAGCCTAGAGAATAGGGTGCTTAGATGATTCTAGGAGAGAGAACCGGTGATACCAAAAGTTCAATCTCAGGAGAAATCTTGATAAGGTATTGGGTAGCATGTGTGGAGGTTTGCTAAAGAGGAAAGGATTAGTTGCAACTCATTGTTGAGCATGAGGAGAAGCTCAGCGTATGATGGAGTGATGCATGAAGAAAAAGGAATATCAGAGAGTGAAGATAAAGCAACAATGAAGACATGTGACCAGGAGGTCATGAAAAATTTTCTACCCTAAGATTCTGATGTAGGAGAAAAAACCCCCACAAATCAAAGTCAAAATATGGAAGCTTCGGGAAGGTGTAGTGTTCCCTTAAGGATGCAATTTCTTCAAAAAGTATGTAAATGATAGGGTTTGTTTTGATATTATAATAGATATTAATGATTTCATTGCAAATAGATCGAATATTTTCATGATCTTATCGTTGTTGTATTTTTTCTCTATATCATGTAAGCCTTTCGATCATTTGAGGGGTCGCCTAGTACAATGTAAAACCAACCGAGAGGGTGGCCTAGCCCAGAGAGGTTGTATTGTATTCGACCTCGATATAATGAAATGTGTTATTGTGTATTTTCGTGAGTTCTATTTTATGGGTCAATCTGTGTGAATAAACCCTAATAAATCCACAAGTTTGAATCCAAATGTGTATGTATGTGGAGGCCATGAATGTGTTGCAGGTCTGTATGGAAAGGAGAAGACGTATTTGAGTGAGTAACAATATCAATCTTTTATCACTAGAAGGATAGATGGCAATCTAGCTCTACAAATAATATCTTGAGGAAGCCATGATCACTAAAAGGAAAATACCCTCTAGCGGATGTTTTTGTGGATGCCCCTATAAAAGTATCCCAAAAATCCATTTATAGTGGATGATACTAGTGGAGGTAAGTGGGCATAGGTTTTAGCAGATGATTTTGCATCAGTTCTTTTATACGTACATAACACATTGGTGTGTTTCCGACAACAAGCACATCGGTTCCCTCAAAACTAGCACATTGTAGCAGGGTTATTTCAAATAAAGAACAATATTATCCGGTGTGCTACGGAAATAAGGACGCATCGGGAAATAATGATGCACCGTAATAGATTTTTTTTTTAAATATACAGTGTGCATCGAAACACTGGAAGCACCGGTGCACTATTAGTAGAGCGCATCGTCATATGGTTAAATAAAAAACATTTATGCAGCAATGTAGGATAGTGTCAAAAAAATATATCGGTGCCCTCCATTGTATCATGTGCACCAATGCAACAGTATGTAGCACCGTGTTAAGTTTAATTTCCAAATTTAGGTGGTCAGCTCTGTAAACCCAAGCACACTAGGGCGTCTATTATTATACTGCACCGTGTCATGCTTAAACAAAAAAATTTGCACTATTGTATTTTTTCAAAAAAATGTGTTGCAATGCACTATGGCATAGTATAGGCACCAGTGTGCACCCAAAACCGCGTGCACCGTGATAGGGATATTTTTTTTTTAATTTTAAATATAGCCGACGTGCTCATTAAACATGTATTTCCCGGTTCAGTTGTGAATCAGGAGCACCGGAACAGGGTTTTATTAAAAAAAAAATACCGACGGTAAAAATCATTTTTCCATTTTTTAGTGTTTTAGAGCTCAAAATCACTGGGGAAAACTTTGTCTATCTAAAGCACCCTTCCATCAGTGCTTTCCTTGGTTGTGTTCCTTTCATATATTACTCGGTGCGTGAATTTCAAATTTTTCCAAACGGTGGGAAAATTTAGTTTTTTTTAGTATATCATAATCATGCCTCCCCGATGACAAAGTGTCCAGGTAATGTCCTTGTTTCTTCATAACTTAAGTTTTCACCAGTTTAAAATTTAAAATTGAGTGAAATTTTAAGTGTAAAAAAAAAAACTATGTGGTGCATTTGAGGCGCTCGACTCTCACCGCATATTGTGCGACCTGTAAATTTACAGGGGGCATCGCGTACCTTGTTACATTTATCGGCGGTGTGTTGGTAAGCATAAATGCACCGGTGTGTCTGTTTAACGATGCATGTAATGACTGGTTTCATATTAAAATCTAAAAATTCTACCAAATCCTACCAAATGTACAGCAATTTCTACCAGATTCATAAAAGAAGAATTATTCCAAATTTTCTCAACACTTACGCAAGTAAAATTAAAATTTATCAATGAGTAATGCATAAATTCGAATTGAGTACCTTAACTTTGATGCTAATTTCCATTGTCAGTTGCCTTCCTGCTGCTACCTTCTACACAGTCCAGTCCTGTTGCAAACACGGAAAAATAATTGCCTAAAACCTCTTGTCCACCCTGCCAACTAGGAAAACGACCTAGCTCCGGGATATCTACGGATATCCTAGCCCTCCGAGCCCAAAACTTCTAGCAACTCGGTGCCTGCCTAATCAATATGTCACAACCAACAAAAAAATCGTGCCTCAATCTGAGCACACCCATCTCACAGCCCCTCTCGGCTCTCTCTCCATAGCAAGAAAACAGTTCCCCCCGTAGAATGATCCCCTCCAACCCTTCCTTCCTTCCTTATCCTCACCCTTCACCGACACTCCACCTTGCATTAAATTCCTTATCCCTCCATTTAATTACCCTTATCCATTCTCATTAATTCTTTATCTTCTCGGGATCCTTATGTGATCCCTTCTTGTATACGTAACTTGATTTAAATGTTATATTTTATTCTCCACCCTTTTATTTAATACTTAATTAATTAATGAATGAATTAATATTTAAATGAATCATTAACCATCATGACTAATTCATTAATAATAATCAATTAGAAATGTTATTTTAAGACATAATTATAGTTTAGCTAAACTTTTAGGATTATATTATTAAATCAATTATACTTAATAATCAAGGGTCGTTACAATGCACCAAATAAATTCATTAACTAGTGGGGCGGTGTGTCAAATTACAGTTAACGCATCAAGGTGTTAAATTTCATAGCTAATCTAGGTGGATATTGGTGGCCACTCACCTGTTCCAAATTCCAACTAGCTCATCTTGATAGTCTTTAGTTCAGCATGTTTCTCTGTAATGGGGACATTTCTTTGTAATTGTGGGTTCTGCACTTATGGGGTTGTCCTGAAGCCCTACATAGCATCCAGGTGGATATTGGTGGTTTCCCACCTATTCCAACTGGCTTATTTTGGAAGTTGTCATGTCAGTGCATCTTTTTTTACTTCCAAGCTCGTTTTGGGGCTCTAAACAGTTTTTTCTTGTCTTTCCATAGTCAAACTGTAGATGGAATCAAATTTTGACGACATAATGTGTAGTTCTCGAAAAGACCTTTCCAATGGGCTATCACACACCTAAAATAGAGATCATATGCAAAAGTTACGACCCTGGGAAGTTAATCTACTAACTTACCCCAATGGGGCCCACATGAATTTCGGTGCTTCATCTCCTAGGGTTAGGTTTTTGGATGTCTAGGGTTTTGGAATTTATGTTTATCATAAAAACGCCTTCAGAGCCTCATTGTAATCATCTTCTTGTGAATGAGCATAGTCATCACATCTCTTCTTGGAGATAAAGCTGCCACCATTATAGCGATTCTTGCACTATGTATTTTTACGGTCTCTATACATTTCTTTCATTAATAGAAATCATGTATTGTTGTATTTCTCTGTTTTTGGAAATATTTATGTGTATTTCATTGTAATATCTATGCTTTCATTTTTTCCGAAAATAACTCGGATCAATGGTATCAGATCAAGCTGCTCATGATTGTTTTTCAGTGCATGTCCCCGGCGAGGTCCAAGTATAGCAAGTTGGGTCTCGATCTTGTCTCTCTTGAGTAAAATTGCTCTCGAACGCCCAAGAAACGCTCTATGGCAGCAGAAAAGAAAAACGGCAGAGCAAAAGATTCTATTAACATGTTTCTTGAGCAAGCTCTCGTGCGACAGAGGGACAAAATGATGGAGAATTGTTCCCACATCCTTCAATGCCTAACGATAGCAACAGGCACGTATTCATCAAGAGGCCACTTTGGAGGAACCTCTCCCTTCAAGGTACAAGTTAATTTTGATATTCCCTTATTTGAAGGTTAGATAGATGTGGCTGCCTTAGAAAAATGGTTGAATCTGCTAGGAGGTTATTTCTTTGTTCACAATTTTTCCAACAGGGGAAAGATCACCTCTGCACTCCTCAAGGCTCTCCCCCATGTCAAACACTAGTGGGAAACTTATTGGGATAAAAGTTCCACAGAGGAATATGGAATATATGGGACTGATCCCACTTGGTATTTTTTTGTGGATGCAGTCAAGGAACAATACTACTATGTTGATAACTATGAAGACCAGTACATGAGATGAACCACACTACGAAAAGAGAAGAGATAAATAGTGTCGGAGTTCACAAATACTTTCCATACCTTGCGCACCAAGTTGGGTATTAAAGACTTTGAGCAGCATCTGGTTCTAAAATATCGTGGGGCTCTGCATAGGTACATCCAAACCGAAATGGATTTCCTAAATATCTCATAATTGGGAACTGCCTATGATATGTTGTCAAAATCGAGCAGAAATTTAGGCACCAAAAAAAATGAGAGTTCGGGTCTGCAAATCTACAACAACCAAAGCATGGTAAAGATGGACCTAACCAATAACCTCCCGACAACCAATCCAAGACACAGGAAAATAAGGGTAAAGGAAAGACGAAGAATGGCAGTGGGAAGTCATTGGTGGTCGAGGTCAAAGACAAGGAGTCGAACCCTGATTCGGAATCTAATCCAGAAAATATTGAAAACAGACGGATCATCAAAGAAGACCCTACTGCTACTATCGTGACTGCAACAATTCAACCAAAATAACCAGTGGATCCTGAAGAGGGAGAGTGCCTCTTCCATTCATAGATGTGGGTGAAGGGGACCCCATTGCATTTCATTATTGATAGAGGAAGCCAAAAAAGCATCATCTTAGTTGAGGTCATAAAATAGTTTGGGTTGTCAAAAAGTAAACTACACCCATAACCATACAACATCGGGTGACTTCACTAGGGACGAGATCTTTGTGTCAGCCAGCAGTTCTTCCTATCCTATGGCATCCATACCTTCAAGGATGAGGTAGTGTGTGATGTTTCCCCTCTTGATGTCTATGATGTTGTTTTGGGCCAACCATATATGTGGAAACGTCATGTTATTTATGAGTCTCGACCCTGTAGTGTCATTATTACTCTGGGGGTTCAACTCTACAAGATACCAGAGGTATTTCTCACTATTGTTCCACCAAAATAGTGTGCAAGGTAATCTCTCATACTGTAAAATTCATCTTATTCATAGTATGTACAAAGGATGCACAAAAGGCCACTACAACCACTACAGCCTCAACACATTCTATCCAACAAAAGTAGATTGCAGAAGAGAAAGAAGATATTGTTTCTTCACCTACAATGGTGCCTACACAATGCCTCGTCAAGCCTAGAGACAACAGGTTGGGGGAACAAATTCAACCCCACCAGCAACAGGTTTGTGACATCCTTCCACAGACCAAGTAGTGAAACTTCTCCAACAAGGCACGTAGCTCACCAAGATTTAGATTCAGAAAACACTTTCCCCTCTTCCCTAGACACTCAATGCAATGGAGACCATTGATTCCTAAGGGAGGAGGATTGATCCAGGTGGATATTGGTGGCCACCCACCTGTTCCAAATTCCAACTAGCTCATCTTGACATATTTTAGTTCAACATGTTTCTCTGTAATGGGGAAATTTCTTTGTAATTATGGGTTATGCACTTATGGGGCTGTCTTGAAGCCCTACACAACATCCAAGTGGATATTGGTGGTCACCCACCTATTCTAACTGGCGTATTTTGGAAATTTTCATGTCATTACATCTTTTTGTACTTCCAGGGCCGTTTTGGGGTTCTAAACAATGTTTTCTTGGCTTTCCATAGTCAAAATGTAATCGAAGTCAGAGTTTGACAACATAATACATACATCTTGAAAACACCTTTCCAACGGGCTATCACGTGCCTAAAACGGAGATCATATGTAAAAGTTACGACTCTGGGAAGTTAATGTACTAACTTACCCCAACATGGCCCATATGAATTTTGGCGCTTCATATCCTAGGGTTAGGTTTTTGGATGTTTAGGATTTTGGAATTCATGTTTATCATAAAATTCCTTCAAAGCCTCATTGTAATCATCTTCTTGCGAATGAGCGTAGCCATCACATCTATTCTCAGAGATAAAGCTGCCACCATTCTAGCGAGTCTTGCACTCTATATTTTTACAGTCTCTGTACATTTCTTTCATTAATAGAAATCATGTGTTGTTGTATTTCTTTGTTTCTGGCAATTTTTATGTGTATTTCATTGTAATATCTTTGCTTTCATTTCATTCTAAAAATAACCCAGATCAAGAGCACACCACCCTTATCATATATATTTTTAGGCAGTGCGTTGGTAAACATGCACACTGAGGCGTTCATGTTTACCAAACGCACCGTCGAGAAATATAACATTGTGTTGTGATGCACCCAGTAATGTTTTTAGTGGCACTATGCGCGGTGTGATAGTAACAATCGGAACGCACTGTAATAAGTTCCATACTCGAAAATTTGTTAAAGTTTATGTGACGGTGTGACTATGTTAGTTACACGCACTTGTGCATATAGTGAACGTATACACATCGTGTTTTTTTGTTAATTTTAAATAATTGTTTTCCTACTTTAATATTTTAATTTCTTTTTTGGTTTAAGTGGTGCCTATTGTTATAACCCTATAATTTATAAGATCAACTGGTGATTGAAATGTTATCTCTTTAGTGTTTTTGTTTGTCAAATGATTTTTCATTCTGCAAATAATTTGAGAAAAGAAAGAAAAAAAAAAGAATAAAAGAGGGCATAAAATAAATTCAATAGAACCCCATGCAATAATAGTGAATTGGTCCATACCTTTCAAGCATGGCCAAGTTCTTTTAAATTGATGTTGATAGGAATAGTGAATAAGATTGGCTAAACTGTTTAATCTTAGCCAAGTGATCTAGGTTAGTTAGTGAATAAATCTGGCAAGACTACCTAATCTTGGTCAAATAGCCCCAGGATAGAGTAAGTTCTTAGTCCAATAGTTTAATATGGGTTAATTGTCATAGGAAATTAGGTTAGAACATAGGGTAGTTTGCTTTATTTCAATAAAACTAGCTCGATGATCAATGTTGGACCATGTCTTGGATCCTTAAAAGGTTGGTTGTCTAACCCCTTGGTGATATAAGCATGTGAAATCTTGGGAAAACCCACGATATGCACTTATCTTAAGTTCTCTAGGCGAATATGCTTTCGCGCTCACATTTATGCACCGCTCATGTATCAACAGCTCAGATGTTCGCACCCAGATCTATGGTGGACAAGTCTTTCCGGACCCCCCCCC
>ML779969.1:261935-291701 GCA_009831015.1 Picea engelmannii
GGAGGGGGGGGTCTAGAATGTGTGTTAAATATCGCGCATAAATATTCGGTCGAAAGAAAAGCATGCATATAAACGTCTTAAGGTATTTTTCGGACACCCCTGACTGATCTACCTTTAATGGTGGGGGTGGGGGGTCCGAAATGGAATTTTACTCTGGAGGGCCCCCTGTCTATACGTGGCATGAATCCATGGGTCTTGAATCCCACTGCCTATTACTATATGACATACCTCGTCACCTCATGACATCATTTTCCACCTTTTCCATAAGAGTCACATACCGTAACTCCGTTAGTCCTTCTCCCTTGTCCACCCGCAGCAAGTCCTTTCACCATGGTCTTTTCCACCAATCGATAATCGCCACATCACTCATCCATATGCCTCAGTCATTGTCACCTGCCATCTCACGTTCTAAATTACCCGTTGGCCATTTATTACTGGCTAACTTATCCGTTAACCAGTTGACCTATCTCCCATGCCCAACGGATACCCATTTACTCAAAACTACCCTCACCCTTCATTTCTTCACCATTTACCCACTCATCGCACCAAATAATTTACCCCATTTTCCTCTCCCTTACAATCAGTCACCCACATCTACAGTCGTCCCCACTAACTTTTGTTTTATTTGCAGGTATTGTTACAGTAATGGCGCCAAAGTCAAAATGAACAGAAGGTGAGGAGAATCTGTTTCTCCTTCCTCCTATCGACCTCGACAGGATTCCTTTGGCCGACAAAGACTACTTAATCATAGACACAAAATGCGATTTCGACTTTTTCAGACCTACAGTCATGGCTTAGAGAAGTCTTTCTGGACCAGAGTGACGAAATTGGACTCTGGGAGTCCAACCTACCCTTGTATATTTTCCCCCAGATTCACCACTTCCTAGAATTCTCCCTCAAGTGCCAAGCCCACTATATCCCCAAGCAAAGAGCCATCGTGTCCTCATCCAGGGAAATTCTTTTCCTCATCACGCCAGAAACCATTGACCAAATGATGCAAATATCTCGAGATGATTGCGCCTCACCTTTTAACCTTGAAATCATCACAGAGCTATACCAGAAGCTGTTGTTTCCTCAAAGAGCTCAGATTTTTTAGCTTTTTCTTCCATAATCTGCTCAGCTCCCCACTACAAACCCCCCTTATCCTTCCTCCCTGTTCTCAATAAAAGGAAACCAGGTCATCACATCACTATGTGCCTTGCTTGGTTATTTTTTAGATCAATGAGTAGATGAACCCATTTTGGGATTTCTGTCTATTTTCTCCACTGATGAGAAACCCACTACACAGTACGACTTCAGCACGTTCCTGGTGGACAACATTCATGAGCAATTCATAAATTTCTCCACAGAAGGCATGTTCCGGTATTCTTCAATACTAGCATACATGTTCATTTTCTTCCAAGCCGACAAATTTCTTTTTTATATGCAAAAGATGGACGAAGATGGTAGACCCCAGGCAGTAACAGCATGGACTTCTCTGCTCAGAAATAACTCCATGGAATTCAGTTTCAAGTAGTTCATCGAGCAGTTCTACCACCCAGTGGTGAGTATGCTCAGTGACAGACCCGAACCCAGAATTAATGACGAAGTTCAGAGGATCCTACATCTCTCAGACAATACAAAGACTGGTGATTGGTACCTGTACCAAAATCACACTGAGATTAGAGTTTATGGGTGCGATTTGGCCCCATATAAACTACCCAAGTACTTACCTGTCAGAATTTTTGCCCTGGAATACATAAGATAGATGATAAACTCGAACGATATACATTTTGTGTCTTTGAAGAAGAAGCAACAGCTCATAATCAAAGGGCAGATTGGGTCTTTCATCTGCAACAGTCGAGGTGTCGAGGAGGAAGCAGACAGACTGCTAAAGGAAATGAAATTCTTTGTTAGTTTCACATGGCACTATGATCCATGCGAGATAATTTCCGAGATGAGGATAAAAAATAAGAATATCCCGTATGTTCACATATCTAGGCTTGAGGTAGAAAAATTTGCCAACCAGAGAGAATGGGAGCCAAATACTTTGGTTGAGACAGAACAACAAGACCTCCCGGTCACTGTATCATAGACGACCACACCACAGGCTCCAAAGGAGAAAAGGCCTAGGCAGGATCTGTCACCTGGAATTTTACTCTGGCGGGCCCCCTGTCTATACATGGCATGAATCCATTGGTCTCGAATCCCACCGCCTATTACTATCTGACATACCTCGTCACCTCGTGACGTCATTTTCCACCTTTTCCATAAGAGTCACATCCCGTAACTCCATTAGTCCTTCTCCCTTGTCCACCCGTGGCAAGTCCTTTCACCATGGTATTTTCCCCCAATTGATAACTGCCACGTCACTCATCCATATGCCTCAATCGTTGTCACCTGCCATATCACATTCTAAATGACCCGTTGGCCATTTATTACTGGCTAACTTATCCGTTAACCAGTTGACCTATCTCCCACGCCCAACAGATACTCGTTTACTCAAAAATACCCTCACCCTTCATTTCTTCACCATTTACCCACTCATCGCACCAGAGAATTTACCCCTTTTTCCTCTCCATTACAATCAGCCACCCACATCTACAGTCATCCCCACTAAATTTTGTTTTATTTGCAGGTATTGTTACAGTAATGGCGCCAAAGTCAAAATGAATAGAAGGTGAGGAGAATCTGTTTCTCCTGCCTCCTGTCGACCTCGACAAGATTCCTCTGGCCGACAAAGACTACTTAATCGTAGACACAAAATGTGATTTCGAATTTCACAGACCTATAGTCATGGCTTAAAAAAGTCTTCCTGGACCAGAGTGACGAAATTGGACTCTGGGAGTCCAACCTACCCTTGTATCTTTTCCCCCAGATTCACCACTTCCCAGAATTCGCCCTCAAGTGACAAGCCCACTATATCCCCAAGCAAAGAGCCATCGTGTCCTCGTCTAGGGAAATTATTTTCCTCATCACGCCAGAAACCATCGACCAAATGATGCAAATATCCCGAGCTGACTGCGCCTCACCTTTTAACCTTGAAATCATCACAGAGATATACCAGAAGTTGTCGTTTCCTCAAAGAGCTCATATTTTTGAGCTTTTTCTTCCATAATCTGCTCAACTCCCCACTACAAACCCCCCTTATCCTTCCTCCCTATTCTCAATAAAAGGAAACCAGGTCATCACGTCACTATGCGCCTTTCTTGGTTATTTTTTAGATCAATGGGTAGATGAACCCATTTTGGGATTTCTGTCTATTTTCTCCACTGATGAGAAACCCACTACACAGTTCGACTTCAGCACGTTCATGGTGGACAACATTCACGAGCAATTCATAAATTTCTCCACAAAAGGCATGTTCCGGTATTCTTCAATACTAGCATACATGTTCATTTTCTTCCAAGCCGACAAATTTGCTTTTTCTATGAAAAAGATGGACGAAGATGGTAGACCCCAAGAAGTAACAGCATGGACTTCTCTACTCAGACATAACTCCACAGAATTCAATTTCAAGCAGTTCATCGAGTAGTTCTACCACCCAGTGGTGAGTATGCTCCGCGACAGACCCGAACCCAGAATTAATGATGAAGTTCAGAGGATCCTACATCTCTCGGACCATACAAAGACTAGTGATTGGTACCTGTACCAAAATCACACTGAGATTAGAGTTTATGGGTGTGAGTTGGCCCCATATAAACTACCCAAGTACTTACCTGTCAGAATTTTTTCCCTGGAATACATAAGACAGATGATAAACTCGGACGATATACATTTTGTGTCTTTGAAAAAGAAGCAATAACTCAGAATCAAAGGGCAGATTGGGTCTTTCATCTGCAACAGTCGAGGTGTCGGGGAGGAAGCAGACAGACTGCTAAAGGAAATAAAATTCTTTGTTAGTTTCACATGGCACTATGATCTGTGCGGGATAATTTCCAAGATGAGGATAAAAAATAAGAATATCCTGTATGTTCACATATCTAGGCTTGAGGTAGAAAAATTTTCCAACCAGACAGAATGGGAGCCAAATACTTTGGTTGAGACAGAACAAGAGGACCTCCCAGTCACTGTATCACAGACAACCACACCACAGGATCCAAAGGAGAAAAGGCCTAGGCAGGATCTATCACCTCCTTTCACTGAAGTATCATCTGAAGAATTTCGACTACATACCAAGAGGCCAAAAGCCAGTCCGGCTCCTGACCCAGCTAGAGAAAAGGAAATTCCATCCACTACAATGATGTAGGTTGATCGGTTGCTCCTCAGTACAAGAAGCAAGCAGATCATAACCTCAGTATTGCCAAAGAAGCCTACAGATACTCCACCAATCAACTAGCCAGGCAAGACAGGACCGAAGCTGAGTATCTTTGAGAAATACAATTTGATCAAGAAAAAGAATCAGACTCTAAATAGCAGCACATACACCCAGTTCTGGAAGCAGATGTCGACTGCACAACACAGGATGCTATCAGAATTCGACACTGAGAAGGGTAGAATGCACATGGCATTTCTCCAAGCACAAGTGCCAGACCCAAAGGTAATCACCGATTACAAAAGGGAAACTTTTGAATTCCAGACTACGGACGTGCATCTAGCTGATCAAATGGATCTGCACAGAAAAACTGGAGAAATGGTTTTCTCCACATTGGCACATGCTTCCACTACTGCCTCCAGGTTACAAGTGTCTCTAAATAACGTCCAGACGTAGTTGAATTTGGAGAAAATATCATCCTTTTCCAAGGATAACAGGATTAAGATGTTGGAGGAACTGGTCCTCAAGATCGGGTATGATCCCTCGAATGTGAAATAAGTTGAGGAGATGATCAAGAAGAAAAATGATGACATAACGTCTTTGAGGAAACAATTGAAGCTGCCACCAACAGTAGACTCGCAGGCAAAGGAAATAGCGGAGATAGAAGGAGAAAAAGATGAGATGCTTAAGTTGATCATGGATCAGAATGCACAATTGAAGGAAATGGAAGGTTAAATGGAGAAGCTAGTGAAAGAGAAAGAACAGTCAAAACCCATTGAAGTCATTCCATTGAGTGCAGTTCCACTCTCAGGAGTGAGCATAGCGTCACTAGCAGAAATTCCATCTGCAAACCCACTGACGTCTCTGGAAAAGACTATTGAACTAGCTAAGTCTATGGAAGAGATGAATCTGCAAGAAACAGAGATTAGCAGGCTCAAAAAGGAGATTGAGAACCTCTAGGAACTCAAATATTCTTACCAAACGAGCTAATCCAAGGAAAAACAAGTGTCAGATCAACTCAAACAAGAGTTACAATAGCTTCGGAAGCAAGCAGTGGCAGGAAAAAAACTGGTCGAAGTCAAAGAAAGTGTCTGGACAGACATCACCAAGTCTATGAATGAAATATGGCCAATGATATAGATTATGTTTGAGAAAAATGAATTAATAAAAAGAAGTAAACAATCCATCGAGAAGATTAGATCATAACTGGGATAGATGCCCACAAAGGCTAATGAAATCATCAAATTCCTGAATTCTAAAACCAGAGAGGAATTAGAAGAGCTGAGAATTGAGGATAGAACGGAGACTATCCTTGAGGTCAAGAGATTCTTGACCAAGAGAGGACTGATGCTATAGCTGGAAGAAAAGGTTCAGGCTATGGACCTAGGGGTACAAAGGTTTTTCAGCAAGATCGAGGCTCTACAGAAGAAAGGTCTTCCTGGTTTGAAGGTGATAAATGACAAATTGATGACGCTCCTCGATTACAAAAAGAGACTAGCCGATGTGGCTAAGGATAGTTCAAAATTTTCAGGAATTCAAGGCAGTATCACTGGCAAGGAATTCCTAGATGCACTACAGTTGGACATCAGCATACAGCATGAGATCCGGTACATCTTCATCATCAAGCCTACTTTTTCCAAGTACACAGAGATGGATGAAGTCTACCGAAGGTTACTCAAAGTCAGTGTTCCCAGTCATCTTCGATGGGAAGAGATTTGAAACCTGATTGAGTAGTTGATGAGTTGTCCCAGCCCAGTCAGCTATCCAGTTAGACGAGGTTGTGCAGAGGCCTCACCAATGGTTCACTCAAAAAACAGCATGAAGTTTCGACACATCATCAAACAGTTTCCTAGATTTTTGTAATTTGTTAAGTTAGTTAAGCTAAAAATAGATTTACCACGTCCTGATCTTTAATGACAGGATCGTTTGTAATTTTGGGTTATAAATACTTCATTTTTCGAAGTATTGAGGGTTGATCTTTACGCCCTATGAGTTACCAGACTATAATATTTTTCAAGAGATCTTCCATTAATACAAAGAGGCATTTTCACAGGATTCTTGTGTGTACTCATTGGTGATGTTTTCCTTTCTAAGTTAAATATTATTCTCGCTTGGTCATCGCACTATTTTCTAACTCTAATCTTTGAAAGTAATGAACATTGCAGGATTTATCTTTGTATACCCTGTTTCTAACTTTAAAATATTTTAGTGTTTCATCTTCCGATTTTACGATAAAGAAATTATTAACTGCTTCTTTGTTGTAATTGGCATTCTCGCTTTTTCTGCTATTCCTCATTTATGCTGCTAAAAGAATCCAGCGATTACATTATCTCACCCTGTGAAAGGCTTCTTTGTTTTCTGGTTAGATTTCATTTCATGATACAGACCCCATAGCCCAATGGATGTGTAAATCTCTCTCAGCCAACCCAACGAAAACGACAACAAACAAAACCAACATATTTTATTTACCTAGCCTAATATTTTAAATCGGAAACATATCTAAATCATACATAGAGATCCCTCTCTGAAGCTGGTAGGGAAAGATCTCAACTTCGAAGTGGTTGGATAAAGTTACCTTCCGTAGATTTATTCTTTTCTGACAACCTCTAGGAAATTTACAGAGCGTTAACACCTATCATAAAAGTAACACACTGAGGCATATTTTTTGTAGTGTTGTGCCCCGATGTTGTATCGTTTTCCAATGCATCGCCTAACACAGTGGAACATATTTTGTTCGGTGCATTAGTTTACACTAACGCACCAGTCACGGTGGTCACAATATCTATGGGCGCACCGTCAACGGTGCGTAACTATTTTTTTGGTGCACCATTAATGCAATTATCTTATTTTTTAAAGGAAGTTATTTTTCTATATTTATAGATAAATTTACCATTCAGTAGATTTCTTTTAATGTTTTATGTATGAGTGAGGCTGATGTAATTCATATGTTAATCATGCAGAGACATGAGAAGAGATAGCAATGGCAGCAATAGGAGTAGAGGGTGGACGTGTACAATGTTGTACGGGAATGGGAGGCGAGGGAGAGGGAGAGGGATTTGTACCCTCTCCCTATTACTCCAGTGACTCATGCTCTCTTGAGGGATGTAGGCCTCCTTAAGTAATATGAGGAGGCTACATCCCTTAAGGAGCACTCTGAGTTGTTGGTGCATCTGATCCTTCAATGGGATGTCCATCAAAAATATTTATGTGTGGGTCTAGATCAGTGGTACCATCCCACTGAGGAGGATATTTACTTCATCACTAGGCTATCCAGGAGAGGGGAGGATTTTCCCAAGTTCCCAGATGTTCTAGTAGGTGTTACCACTAATATTCATCTCATGTACTCTCATCGATATATTGGGGTTGAGGTACTACCCCTAGCTGATTTTTAGGTGTCCGATGGATAGCTGAAAATTGCCTCTTCCAATGCATAGGAGGTTAGGTGCCTCTCACACTTAGTGACTACCATAACTCATTTTACTAGTGATGGGCAGTGCATTATCTGCCCTCTTTTGTATTATGTTGATTCGTTGGTATAGCGGCCACAATGTATCAGATGTTATGCCAATTGTTTAAGGTAGTTTTGTATAACGTTCGACAAATGTCGGGCTATGATACATGGGAGGTCGAACTTCCCATTTGCCTCAGAGTTGTTTTTATTATTTTTTGAGAGGTTTCCAGAGACGAGGCAAAAATTTTTCTTTCAACCTCCTAGGTTGAGAACTCATTTGCAGATGCGCATGTGGGGGGAGATGATGCCCAAAAGGGGCCAAGCAGAGTTTCCAACCAAGATTGCGCTAGACACACTAAGGCTATTAGGCAGTGCGGCGGATCACATGTTCGTCATGGTGTCATGTCCTTATGCAGGTTTGGATTGGCGAGGATGTACAAACATCCTCTTCACAACATATGAGCCACCAGATGATATAGGTAATATTAGTGTTTTGTTTAAATTAATATAGTTTCATTTTATTGTATTACTTAATTAGAATAAAATTAATTCTAACATGTTCTTTAACTTGTTTTATTAAATTGTTTAATGAATTAACTGTGTAATTATTGTTTTGTAGTATATATAATGTATATATTGTCACTTTCATTGGGGACGTGCCTCCTCCCCCAACAGATGACGATGAGGATATGATGCCTGAGGTCGCAGCGGGTCAGGGTCCTTGAGTGTATATACCCGACGACATGCGCCATAGGCCCGATACCAGATTCGGGTTGGATTTGGGGAACCAACTCTCTGCACTTTTGATTAAGGTGGGAGTCTTCCATGCCATGATAGGAGACATCAGGGAAGATCATGCGCTCTTGGAGATTTGGAGGGAGATGTCGCGTGATTTGATGCCTCTTATGCATCATATCGTCGGAGT
This sequence comes from Picea engelmannii, assembly GCA_009831015.1. Taxonomy (NCBI): domain Eukaryota; kingdom Viridiplantae; phylum Streptophyta; class Pinopsida; order Pinales; family Pinaceae; genus Picea; species Picea engelmannii. The sequence goes on from ML779969.1 coordinate 270,546, forward strand.
TGTCAGGCTACTAGCAGTGAGGAGGGATCTTGATGATAAGCACAACGCTTCTTCCAGTACAGGTTGTTCATCCAGTACCCCATTGATTGATGAGGGTGGTTTTGATCATCCTTCTCCACATCCTCCTCATCCTCCTTCACCTCACCCAAATCATGAGGAGGTAGCAAATATTCCTCATCCTCCTATTTCACCTCACCTAGATGAGCATGTCGGACCTATTTATCATCATCCTATTTCACCTCGCCTAGATGGGCATGTCGAACCTATTCCTCATCCTCCTCTTTCACCTCACCTAGATGAGCAGGAAGGACCTATTCATCATCCATCATCTTCCACTACAGACCAAGCCTCCACTACTGTTGTAGATATGCAAATTATGCCATCGGCTGGACCAGATATGTTATAGCAGTTATTTGACTTGTCCATGATATGTATATGTATATGTATATGTATATGTATATGTATATGTATATGTATATATATGGTGTTTTTTTTCTATTGATCATGTTGATAATGTACTTAATTTATATGTTGATGTTGATGTGTATATTGTTAGGTCATGTTAGTTTTGGATGTTAAATGTTATTGATAGATGTGTATGTTATAACATTGTTCATTAGATGTGCATTTTTCCTGTTGATCATGATGATATACTTAATTAATTTATATGTTGATGTTGATGTGTACATTTTTAGGTCATGTTAGATATGTTTAATGTTAAATGTGCTTGATAGATGTGTATGTTAAATGTGCTTGATAGATGTGTATGTTAAATGATGCTTGTTAGATGTGTGTGATGATGATGTTAGAAAATGCTTTTATTTTGTTAGATATGATCACAATGATGATGTCATGTTAAATTATTATATATGTGTGCTAGCTAATTAATGATGTTTATATGTGCTAGAGGTATATATAATTAGATGATGTTAGCTAGCGAATATAAATGTGTATTTTAGATTTTATTTATGTTTGTTATAATATGGTTATCATCATCATGTTTATTTTTATAAATTACAAAGTTCAATATGGTTGAAACTATAATTGCATATATAGTTCATTATACATATTAATTCTAACTAAAAAAAATTCAAAAAACAAATTACATATGAATAAATATTGTTTTCCATTGTACTAATTACTCTTTTTTAATAGACTCTTCTACACTAAAAATTGTTATTATAAAAAAGTTATGATCTCCAATGATAAGCATTCTATTGGCTTTAAAATTTTATGGATGCAAATCTTCCTATTGTTATTTTTGTCATTATTTTGTAAGTTGATTGCTATCAAATTTTAAAATATTACTTCATTAATTATGGTTTTACTCAACATTGGGGGCATAATTTTATAAATATTTTCAAAAGCAATGATAAAAGTATGTAAACTAACGAACGCTACTTTAGTTAAAAACCAAATTATCACGGAATCATGTTATAAATTTAATTTTTTAATTATAAACCACATTTTTTGTTAATATTACTTTTAAATCTACAAAATAAATGAGCATAAACTTGGTTTTTAAATCATCATGTTAACTATAGTCAATTCTAGAGATTTCTGAAAACGTAGCTACACACGAAAATCGCGACCTAACACGCAGGGGCGCGAGGACGCGACCCAGCTCGGGTTCTCTGCAACGATTAGGGCCTCCCCAGCCATGGACGGTGGTGGGGGATCCATCCCTACCCCTCCCCCATTGCCAGAACTGGAAGCATTCAGGAAGCTGGTCGCTGCAGCCTCCAAGAGACCGTTGTCAGCAGTGCAGCAGAAATTCGTGAAGAAATTGGACAGCATTCACAATGTCAAACTGTCATTGGAAGAAACTTGCAGAATGGCAGTCAACTTAGCAGACAGAGGACTTATCGGGAAATTCACCGGTCTCTGGCCCTCTCCCAAATCCGTAGACGCCTGGGTGCAGAGGAACTGGAATCCGCTCATATCAGAAGGAATAAAGAGCCACTTCGTAGGGAAAGGGTATTTTGTTTTCGTCTTCGACAACCCTGAAGATAAAAACCTCATCTTCAGAAATGGGTCGTACTTCATGGGGCCACAGGGGTTATACCTGAACAAATGGACCCCGGACTTCGACCCATCTCAGGATGTGCCCTCGGCCGTCCCAGTGTGGGTTCATCTACCTCACCTCCCCTTACATTGCTGGAACCAAAAATCTTTGCATGCAATCAGAAACACGCTCAGAAGGTATATAGATCAAGCAGTGAGAAAAGATCAGTACTCATGTGCACGGATCTGCGTGGAGGTTGATCTGGAAGTGGGATTACCAGAGGCAATTAAGCTCACGGCCACAGACTGGACGCACATTCAGGAGCTAGACTATGAGCAGCTCCCCTTCAAATGTCGGCACTGCCACGGCTATGGCCATTTCACAAGGCACTGCAAGAAAAAGAATTCAGAAGAAAGTGAAAATGTGAAAGCAAATCAATGGACCGCAGTACAGAAAATAGGGACAGAAAAATCTAGATCCAAAAGAGCAACCAAGAACGGCAACTGAGGGTAAATAGAGACAGAGAAAATCAACGGGAGCTCCAATCCTCCGCTACATGCAGAACCTCAAGTAGAAAAAGTCATCAATGACACAGAAGAACTAGAAATTACGGACAGCAGGACACATTCAAGCCCCCCTCCAAATGGGAAAGACACGGGGGCACCTGGGCAAGTGGAAGGAACCTTGGAAGCAGTTCCCTCTCCAACATATGCTGACATAGCCAGAAACAAAGTAATAGAACCATCAAGCTCCTCGGAGGATGAGATTCTAGAAAGGCCAGCCAAAAGAGCAGGGAGGAAGTCTCGTAAAGAAGCAAGGGAGGAAGAGGCAGAAAGACAAAAGACCCAAGGAAGCCAGCCCACCATAGAAATGTCAATTGGCAGAAACAAAAGAATAAGGTCTCTAAAAGGAGGAGGCCCAATCACCCCTAAAAACAAGTAATGAAAATCGTCTCTTGGAACTGTAGAGGACTCGGGAACCCGGCAAAAATTGAAGCAGTCAAGGATCTGATGAAAGTGGAACCAGCAGATATCCTCATGCTCCAAGAGATGAAAATTGAAGGGGAATCCCTTCTAGAGATCAGCAAACACAAATGGCAGAAAAACGCAGGGAAGGCAATCAGCGGAAGGGGTACTTCTGGAGGCATAGCAACATTGTGGAAGGCAGAGCAGTTCAGTCTCGTCAACTCCTATAACACGCAGCACTGGAGATTTACAGAGCTCAAGCACAGAGCAAGTAAGTTAACTATCGCACTTTTCAATTTATATGTCCCAACTTTGCACCCTGAAAAAAAAGTTTGATGGAAAACTTTAAACGAATTTCTAGAGCAAAACTCCCCAAGCAATATAATCATTGTCGGAGACCTTAACCTAGTCATGAATGGAAAAGAAAAAAGGGGAGGAAGGCCCAGCAAGGACCAAATGATTTTTGTAGTAGAAGACATCATACAGTAGTGGGACCTAATGTATTTTAAACCAAGCAAAGGGCTGTACACCTGGACCAACAACAAGATAGGGGAGGAACACATTTCTGCTAGATTGGATAGGTTTATGGTCCAAAGCACACTGTTGTTGGAAAGGAAGCTGATTTCCACTGCCATCCTCCCCAAGTTCACCTCGAACCACAAGCCCATCTTGCTCCAGCTAGAAGAAGAAGAAAATTTAGGTCCAATCCCTTTCAGATTCAGCCCATTATGGAAAACAAAGAGTGGGTTTGTAGAGACAGTTCAATGGGCATGGTCTACCCCAATTAATGGCTCCCCCAATTTTGTCTGGGAACAAAAACTAAAAATAACAAAAAAAGCCCTCAAGGATTGGAGCAAACTCCCGGAAAGCAACCCCAATACCCAAAGAAAGGAGTCAGTGCAGCAGCTGGGACAGTTATAGCTCGAGATGGAAACAATAGACATTGCCAGAACAGAATTGGAAAAGGAGCAGCTAGCCCAATGCAGAACTTACCGCTCCTTCAAAAAGGAAGAAGAATACTGGTGGTTAAAATCCCGTAGTCTTTGGCTGGAAGCTGGCGACAGGAATACCTCCTACTTCCATCGTCAATTCAAAGCCCGCCTCTCCAGGAACCATATCTCCGATATCACGACCAACGAAGGGAAGCCCTGCAAAGGAATAGAACAAATAAAGGACGTTGTTGCCTCACATTTCCAACAACTATACAGCAAAGAAAACCATGAAAATGAAGAAGATTACAACGAATTCCTCATGAATATCCCGACATTGGTCAAAAAAGAGGATAATACAACATTATTGAGCCCAATCAGTGAAGAAGAACTCAGCAAAGTCATCTGGTCCATGGATCCGAACAAAGCCCCAGGTCCAGATGGGTTTACTATCCATTTCTACAGGATCTGTTGGAATATAATCAAATCTAATCTCATAATAATGATAAAAGGAGTTCTTCAAAAAGAAAAAATAGGAGGTAGCACTAATTCTACCTTCCTAGCACTAATCCCAAAAGAAACAAGCCCTGCCTCCTTAGACAGATTCAGGCCAATCTCACTATGTAATGCCTCTTATAAGATTATCGCAAAACTTCTCGCAAACAGAATAAAACCTCTGTTGGGAAATCTTATCTCAAAACCGCAAGGAGGATTTTTCAAAGGGAGACATATCTTGGATAATGTAATCCAAGTCCAGGAAGATTTGCACTCCAGCAATCTCAGAAAAGAGAAAGGCATGATGATCAAGCTTGACATGGCAAATGCCTTCGACAGAGTAAAGTTGTCCTTCCTGTATCAAGTGCTTCTCTCTTTTGGATTTGATCCTGAGTTTGTAAAGTTGATAAAAGCCTGTACCCACAGCCCTTGGATTTCCCCATTGGTAAATGGGATACCAACAAATTTTTTCAAAGCTACGAGGGGGCTGAGGCAAGGATGCCCCCTCTCTCCATTTCTGTACATATTAGTGGCAGATACCCTCAGCAGGAAGTTGGAACATGAAATGATAACAGGGGAAGCCCCAGGCCTCAGAATAACGAAGAATTTGAAGCCCATAAACCATTCTCTATTCGCGGATGACTCTCTTCTGCTAGGAGGAGCCTCAAACAGAGTAGCCACTGCATTTAAGGGTACTCTCCAAGCGTATTGCAAGGTGTCCGGAGCTCTGATAAGCGAAAGAAAAAGTGTTGTTTACAGATGGAATGTTGCAGACCATGAAACTCAGAAGATAGCAAGCACCTTGGGTTTCAAAGGACACTCCAAATGGGAAAAGATACAGTATATTGGGTTGCCTCTAACTTTGGGTGTAAATAGAGTCAGCCTGTGGGAAGGAGTCTTAGCAAAAATCAAAAGAAAAATCAAAGCCTGGGGAGGATACTGGCTCACCCATGGAGGCAAATTAATCTTGATAAAAGCAGTTATCTCCTCATTGCCGATATATCAAGCATCCTACCTCTTAGTGCCCAATTCGATAGCAGGGCAGATCAACAAACTCCTGAGAGATTTCATGTGGCATGGTGGGAAAGGGAACCAAAGAAAATTTCATTTAGTCAATTGGGAGACAGCCAAGCGGCCTTTGAGAGAAGGTGGACTGCAGATTCGTGACCCAGCTCTGGCAAACACTGCTCTGGGATGCAAAATCTTGTGGAAGATGCATAGTGACCCCTCACACCCTGTCAGCAAAACATTGAAGCACAGATACATCCCAAATGCTAAAATTCAAAATCTCCAAAACGCAGTGAGCAGGAAGACCACGATTTTATGGCAGTTGTGCATTAAAGGGGTGTGATTCTTCAATCAACACTTGTACCGCGTCCCTGGCAATGGAAAACGCACCAAACTCTAGACTGATAGGATCATGGGGAATCCACCCATTGCATCAATCGCTGGCCTGCGGGAAATTTGCGATTTTCTTGAGAGAAAAGGTATCCAGAGAATTTTTGACATATCAAAGTGGGATGAAGATGGATCTTGGACATAGTGGAAATTTGGCAATGTCCCAGATTTCCTTCTTCAGCAACTTGAGATGCTCAAAGCAGAGCTTCGGGAGGCAGCTCCTGTGCACATGACAGAAAAATACATCTGGGGTTGGGGACCCACAGGAATTTATATAGCAGCTAGAGGTTGTGCTCTGCTTCAGCAACAGCAAAATAGACCACTCTCTGCAAGGTTCTGGTTGGAGGTTTGGGACTCGATGGCGATCCCGAAGGTAAATTTCTTCTTCTGGACACTAATGCACAGAAAGATTTTGACAGGAGAAAATTTATTGAAAAGAAATATTGTCAGACCACATAGATGTTGTCTCTGCAGAGAAGCCATGGAAACCTCGGATCACTTATTTGTAGGCTTCCATTTCGCAAACAGAGTCTGGAAGCTTACACTCCAAGGCCTCAAGTTCGTTGTTCCCACCAACATCTCGGTAGTGGATCTATTCACTGGCTGGAAGGATAGTTACCCTTCGCTTTCCCTGAAAACATTATGGGCCAGAATCTGGATCTCCATCCCTAAGTATGTGTGATGGAAGCTATGGCTAGTAAGAAATGAGCAAATTTTCAACAACACAGAATGGACCCCCAAAATGGTAGCAGCGAAAGCAAAAGGCCTCCTACTAGAAACTTTGAGCTCCCAAAATCACAAAATCGATACCTCAATACTGCAGGAAGAAAAGGAGTGGCTTGGCTCCTCCGTGTTGAATCTTCGAACCCTTAGCACGGCAAAACCCCATCTTGAAACAGAATGGAGGTTAAGAGACAGCCATGACTTATTTCAGAGTTGGTGGCAAAAACAAGGCATAACTTCAGCCTTTTTTGATGGTGCATCCAAAGGAAACCCTGGAACAGCGGGAGCCGGAGGAATCATTTATTCCAACGAAGGGGAAAAACTAGCAACCTTTTGTTGGGGTCTTGGATAGCGATCCAATAATCAAGCAGAAATTATGAGTTTGATCAAAGTTTGTCAGATAGCCAGGGAAAGAGGACACCGGGAGCTACAAGCATTTGGAGATTCCGAGATCTTGATCAAAACAATTCATTCCAGAGGACAGTTCAAATATGTTGGGCTAAACAAGAATCTGCAAAGGTTAAGACACATTCTAAAAGACTTTACCTCCTTCAAGTGCTACCATATTCTCAGAGATTCAAACAAAGAAGCAGACAAACTAGCCAACGAAGGCTGCCTTTTGTCCCAAGGAGAACTCAGCGTAAACAGTGGGGATCCAGTTAAGAAATGTATTCCTTGAAAAGGACAGCAGCTCATAAAAGAATGCAGAAAGTAGAAGACGCCTGAGAAAGATGATAATCAAAATCAAAAGGACAGCAGAGTGTAAAAATAGTAGATGGTTGTGCAAAGGAGGGCTGGAACATATGCTGAAACACAGCGCTAGAACAGATGTTGAAACAGAATGTTGGAACAGATGCTGAAACACAGTGATGGAACATATGCTGAAACAGTGTTGTAATGTTGAAACACAGTGCTGGAACAGATGCTGGAACAGATGTTGAAACTCAGTGCTGGAACAGATGCTGAAACACAGTGCTGGAACACAGATGCTGAAACACAGATGTTGAAACACCGCTGGAACAGATGCTGAGACACAGTGCTGGAACAGATGCTGAAACACAGTGCTGGAACACAGTGCTGGAACACAGATGATGAAACACAGATGTTGAAACACAGTGTTGGAACAGATGCTAAAACACAGTGCTGGAACATATGTTGAAACAGTGCTGGAACATATGTTGAAACACCGTTGCAACAAATGCTGAAATAGTGCTGAGAATATGCTGAAACAGTGTTGAGTCTTATGCTAAAACAGTGACTGGAGTTTCGGCACTTAAATTTAATCCAGTTCTCTTAGAAGTCGTTCAGTTCATTAGTCTATAGCTATAGAAGTAGAATGGCTCAGGAAGTCAGACCCGAAGAAATTCGAAGCCATTTTGTAATCAGATATGTGGTTAGTCCACCCCATTAATATAATCTATAACCGTTTCTGTTAAAAAAAAAAAATCATCATGTTAACATATCCTCAAAAATGTTGTACTATTAAACATGCATATCAACCATATCATTACATCTAATTATATCAACATAAAAAGTAGATTTTCATATCCCATTAAAAGTTCAACTAGACATTTAACATTTTTCAGGATTTCACAATTGGAAATACTTAAAGAAGATGAAACATTTTTAAATATATGCAACAACATACAAATATGTTCAAATAACAAACATTATGTGTAATCACAAATAGTTTAAAAGAAAAACACATTACACATCAAACTGACTGTTAACCAACTAAAATTGTTCAAAGATTTGTTATAATTAACTTATCATTTCATGTGTTAGAAGATGAATAGAAAACAATATAATTAGCGAAATAAAGAATATAACAAAAATATACAACAACAATATTGAAGATGAAATAAAACATGTACATATCACTCTTTGTTGTCATCACACTCATTATCTTCCTTGCTTGGCATGATAACAATGTTGTTAAATATGTTTTGATCTAGAGTCGTGTCTTAATACAAACCACCAATCCCTATTCAAAACATCTGGGTAAAAAAACACTTGGTTCCAGTGTTTTGGGAAAACATAAGGCTCCTTAGCTTCATCCCACATCTTTTTATAGTTGATACATATCATCCCACTATCATCATCTTATTTTACATTATGTTGATCAAAGGTTTCCCACCACTTGCACCTAAAAATAACACATTGGAAAGAAGACAAGTCCACTCAAATGATCTCTTATATCTTTTCGACGTAACCTAACTTCCCTTGTATGGTGTTTTGATCATGGTGGCTAGCATGACTAGATTGGTCGAACTCGAATTCCACTCCACAATCTTGTGTCATGTGTCCATTATCATCATCCTCTATGCAAAAATGATGTCCATGTGCCCACATAAATGGTAACAAATGCACCTATAAAAAAACGAACAAATCACAGTGTCAATATGTGTCTAATAACCCGACCATTAAAATAAAAAATAATATGTATGTACTTACAATTCAAATGTGCATTGCTAAGTTAAAAATTATGTACACAAAAACATTATTACCGAGTTGTTGCAACCAATCCCTATGTTTAGTGCATCCTCTTCTTCACACGGGTAATGACCGGATGCACCTTATTTCTCTCTGAATTGGTCAGAAACCCAACTATTGGGGCATATCATTGGCATATTTTATGTTAAATGATCAGGATAAGGCATGCTTCTACCATTAAACTATCTGAATTTTTTCCTGTCACTTTCCCATTCCCTCCTCTTTTGTTCATACAATGCGACCCACGACTTTGTTTCCTCTAAATTGTAAAGAATGAATTTATTGATTGCATCAATTTTTGAATTCGTTGATGTATTCATGAAATCAAACCAACATATACTACATATGAGATCATGAAAATATACATTATTAAGTTCAGTGTGAATAGTTACTGTGTAGAAATTTGACAAACGATAAGTCACTTACTATTTATCAAGCTCCTTTTTCCATTCGTTTGGAGAAGCTCCCCTTATCTATTGTCTTCATCCCTTTTGTCATCCCAAATCACTACACTTGGTGTGTTGTCGATATGCTTGATGTACTCACTAGCATAATAGAAAGACTCATATGATATGTCCCCCTCTGCCATAGACCCCTCAGGTTTTACCCTTTGACGAACAAATCATTTCAATTTCTCCATGTACTTCTCTAAAAAAAACATCCAACGACAGGAGACCACCTTGACTAATTCAACCTCATCTACTAGGTGAATTAGAACATGAACCTGCAAGTCCATGAAACTAGGCGGTAGTTCCTTCTCAAACATACAAACAATCTCAACTATCTCTTGATGCCACTGGGGAATGCTATCCATATGAATCTCCTTTGATGTGATCCAACGTACAAATGTAGATAATTTATATATGGCATGCCTTAGGTCATGGGGGAAGTCATGGTTCACACACCCACGCATGAGAAAAGGATAATGACACTACAAAGTAAACACATAAAAAATTAATTATGTTTTATCCCATGGAATAAAAAAAAATTACAAATAATAAAATCATGTTTTTTGCATATATCGTACATTTAGAAGGTTCAAATGGTCATGTGATTTCAACCCCGACAAATGGTCTTGACACATAGTGAAGCAACATCGTGGGGAAGAGCCATATAAAGAAGGCACCTTTACACCCAATATAACTTCCTTTGCCAAAGAAATATCTTCTTTCTTCAAAATCCATGGGACATCACCTTCTTTGAAATACCAAGAGGAACCAACCTCTCCTCTACTTTCTTGTCTTGGCCAATGTTTCTTTTTAGTTTTTGAAGAAATAAGACCTCTCCTCACAGCCAATGTGTCACTTTCTTTCGATGATATGTGCCTCCTTAAAGATGATGAAACATTTTTAAATATATGCATGGGATCTATTAAGTGGGAAATATTAAGATACTCCCAATATGGGAGCTCATAAAAGATAGATTTCATTTTCATCCCAATGGGAAATTTCTCAACATAGGTGTCGAATATTTCTGGATCATCGAACATAGGCTCCCCATTTGAATCGAACATTTTTGTAATATCCTTCTCGTTCTCTCTCTCATATTCTATAAGCCGTTATGTTGGTTTCATTATTGTAGGCCTTTGGGTTCTCTATGGTTTACCATTGAAAGAGGATGTTGCTCTTTTATAAGGGTGTTCTTCTGGGAGAAATACCCTCGAGTAGTCGTACACTGGATTTTGTAGGTGGTTTGACCACCTAGCCTTCAGAGAAGGTCCACAACATTTACATCCATGATAGCCTTTAGTTACAAGACCTGTGAAATTATTGTATACATAACACGTTAACGTTTAAGAATAGAATGTCAATCACAACAAATAAAATATGCAAATAAATATTGTTATGTATATAAACAAATCAATAAAAATGTTAATTACCAGAGAAAAATCCTAAGCCTAGATAATCATGTGTGGTGTAAGCACGTATTCCATACAAAATAAAACTCCTCTCTGTTGCGATGGGTCTTGATACATCGTATACATGTACCCCTTCCCATAATTCCTTCAATTCATGTACCAATGATTGTAGGTAGACATCCATATTATTCACTTGTCTTCTATCAAGGACTATAAGAGCCAACATAAGATGTTCATTCTTCACGGACAACCATGGGGGGATATTTTTATTGATCACTACTACAAGACAAATAGAATAGTTGGTGTTTTGGAGGGAATATGGGTTCACGCCATCCATTTCTATGTTGAGTCATAGACTTCGTACTTCATCCTTGAATTTTTCTAGCCATGTATTCTCTATATTCTTCATGGCTATTAAATCTATTGGGATTCGCATAACTCCCGACTCACTTATGTGCGAGGCATGCCATCCCTTCAGCATAGCTAATTATTTGCAACAAAAGAGCCTTTGAATCCTTGGGATTATAGGAATGTGCCTCAATATATTATGAGGACCATGCGATTTACCATTTTTATTTGATTTATGGTACATTTCATGCCCACATTTCAGACATATCTCTTTTTTTGCATATTCTCCTCTATATAGAATACAATCATTCGGACAAGCATGATATGATATATACACAACACCCAACATTTTCAACAACTACTTTGCCTCTTCACAGCTACCGGCCAAAACATTATCACTAGGAAGAACCTTATCTTTGAATATCCTTCAGTAAGTGGGCAATAGAATTAATGTACAAGGTCATTTAATGTTTATAAAAGCACCATTTCTAATGTTGATTGTACTGTGACAAGATTTCAAAAAATTAATATAAGGAACTTGTTGGTCAATTACCTCAATATTGCTAAGAAATATGCATTTGACATGAAAAACTTTGCTTTCATGTTGTAAAGTAACATTGTTGTCCCAAGCTGGGTAGACTTTGACCGGGCACTAGGTCCAAAGAGAGGGGTCGTGGAAGCAGATTTTAGGCTTTCGAAAATGGTATCATTGATATGAGCATCATCCCCTAGCTCATCGTTCTGGAATGCATCTAACAACATTGTCTCCATGGAATTTGTATCCCATAAGTAACCATCCATACCAACCTCTTTTTGATTGTCTCCATTGCCAACTTCTGAAGAACTAATATTGTTGTAGTCATTCCTAATTGGTAAATCTTGACGTAGTGGGAATTGAATAGGTGGTTGATTCAACCAATCTTGGTATGCTTCCTCTCTGAGTCGTGATCTCATTGCATCCTTCTCTTGGGTTGACATTGTTGTGGGGTGCAACAAAATATGGTAGGTAGGTTGTTCATCATCAGAAGAATCTTGATTTCAAAAATATTTAACATTAGTACATCGATGATATTAGTAAGCACAATGCAATAATTTGTTTGTTCAAATTACATTATACCAAACAATCATTACCATCATCGACCAAGGATTGTGGCTGGAAGACGGAATGTCATAATTGGAAGGGTAAAGAGGCTATCCATTTTCATCTACTAACTACTTGCAGTATGTTGCTCCTTATAAGACCTTTCAACGTTTTTGAACCGGTACTGGAATAATTTCTACATCTGAACTCAATTCTAAATCAGGATCCTACAAATTTGGATACATTTTTATTCAGATTGACATGGATAAAAAAAAATTCAATGAGATAATCAAAACATAAATAAAACAAGTTAAACTTAATGGAGATGGAAAGGGAGAACTCTGCGATGGACTTTGAACAATATGGAATGGGATGGAATTTGAAGAATTGGCCATTTGATCATATAATAAATTTTATCCCTGCATTTCAACAAAATTAGCAACAAATTTTCATGTACATATCTAAAATAAATTTTGACCATACCACAATCTGAGTTTGAATATAGTTTTGAAACCATTTTTTAAGAATAAGGCGACATAAAACGTAAAATGTATATTGAAGTATTTCTTGAGTCATGTGAATTCATCCTAAAATATAATTTGAGTTGAATATACTATTTTATGTGCAAATAAAAGTTCAAATAACCGAAATAATCATGCTGCGATAGGGTTTAGAAGCGATAGGGTTCAGCATAGCTCGAGATCGCCCCTAGGCAGCCATGGCCGCCCCTGGGGGTGGGGATTCGGCCTCTTCCCCCCCCCCTCTCTGACGCAGATGCCTTCAAAAAACTCGTGGGAAGCGGTCGTAAGCGTCCTGGCCCCCTTCAAGTCCTGAAATTCATTAAGAAACTCGAAGATATCCCTGAAATCGCCCTTCCAAAGACCCAGCCAGTCAAAATAGTGTTGGCTTTGGCTGATAGAGGATTAGTTGGCCAGTTTATGGGGCTTTGGCCTTCCCCAAAGACAACGGACGATTGGATACAGAGGAATTGGAAACCTCACCTACAACATGGGGTCACCTGCTACCCGGTGGGAAGAGGATACTTCATATTCGAGTTCATAGACAAAACTGACAGGGATTTGATCTTCAGAAGTGGCCCTTATTTCATGGGCACTCAAGGCCTCTACCTTAATCGGTGGACTCCTGATTTTGACCCAAATGTGGATTCCCCCAAGGAAGTTTCGGTATGGGTGAGGTTGCCCAATCTCCCAGTGCATTGTTGGAGTTATGAGTCTCTACAGCAGATCGGAAACAGAATAGGATGATTCATAGACAAAGCTGCAACCAAGGAAAACTATACTTATGCACGAATATGTGTCGAAGTCAACCTGGAAGCCAGCCTCCCCGAAGCAGTGAAACTCTCAGTAGGAGACTGGCCTCACTATCAAAAAGTGGACTATGAACATCTACCCTTCAAGTGCAGAAATTGCCAAGAGCATGGGCATTTCTAGAAGAACTGTCCAAAACTTCAATCAACAGAGAAAGAACCCATTGATGGGTGGTAGCAAGTAAAGTGGAACAAAAACTCGCAAAAAGCAAGAGACAATCGATCCTCTGGGGGTGGTGGACATCCCTCCTCCTCGAAAACTCCTGCAGCTCCCCATCCTGGACCCCATTCCGCTACCCCTCTCCCTTCCCCTCCATCCCAGCCATCGGCAACTCCCCTGGATCCTCCTAAAAATATCAGTGATATTGCTGAGGACCAGCTGAAATCAGACAAAGAACACATCTCCTTGGGCACCAAGTTAGGAGCTGACTCAGATGAAGAAGCCATTGAAACCAGCAGCTCAGTGGGAACCCCAGAAAGAGTAGGAAGAGGTCGAAAAACCAATAGGAAAAAGAGGGAAGAAAGATCATACCGGGATGTAATGGTTGGATCCCAGAAAACTATCCCGGACATGATAGTAACCAGATCATATGTAAAGGCAAGAAAGGCCCCTAAGGGAGCCCCCATCTCCCCCTCTGGTTCTTAATGCAATTGGTTTCCTGGAATTGTAGAGGACTTGGCAGCAAAGTAAAAACAGAAGCAGTAAAAGACCTTGTGAGAATGTCAAATCCTGAAGTCTTGCTTATCCAGGAGACGAAGATGGAGGAATCTGAAGCCCTCCAAGAAAGCAATCTGTTCTGGAAGAGAGGTAATGGAAGAGAAGTCAGTGCTAGAGGTGCATCAGGGGGCCTGGGCACATTTTGGAACTCCTCTGTTCTAGAGCTTGTAGAAGAAGAAAGCAACATCCACTGGCTGTTCAAAAAATTTCTCCATAAAGAATCGGGAAACTTGGTAAGTCTTTTCAATGTTTATGCTCCAGTCTTGTTATCAGAAAAGAAAGAATGCTGGGATTCGATTCACAATTTCCTTTGTCATACCCCCCATGAAAACTTAGTCCTAGCAGGCGACCTAAATGTCACCTTAGCCACCTCTGAGAAAAAAGGGGGATCTCTTGTAAGAGACCCAGCCAGAGAATGGGTGGAGGATCTCATGCTAGATTGGGACCTCGAAGATATAAATCCTAGCAAAGGTAAGTTCACTTGGACCAATAGAAGATCAGGTCCTAGCCATATAGTTGCAAGACTGGACAGATTTCTCTTGCATTCCTCCTCCCTAACCCTTGGCCTCTATGCTTCCTCTGATATTCTTCCCTCCTACACCTCTGATCATAAACCGATCTCCCTTTTCCTCTTCTCTGGGGAAAACTTGGGACCCATCCCCTTCCGTTTCAGCCCCCTTTGGGTCAGCTCTGAGGGGTTCTTGGAGACCGTTTCGGATTCTTGGAGTCTTCCTGTCACTGGATCCCCTTTCTTCATATGGGAAGAGAAATTAAGAAGATTAAAAGGAGACCTAAAGGCTTGGGCCAAAAATCAAAACTCTCATGTCCAGGAAAGGATCAAGGCTCAAAGAGATCTTTCAAACCATCAGCTAGCAATGGAAAGTGGCCCAATTTCTGACAGCAATCTAGATAGAGAAATTGAGTTGCAAACAAAGTTACACAGAGCTTTGAGAAGAGAAGAAGAATATTGGAGAGTTAAATCAAGGAGCCTCTGGCTCCAAGCAGGGGATAAGAATACTTCTTTCTTTCATAAACAAGCCAAAGCCCGCCAAAGTCATAACACCATAAAGAAATTCAATTTCAGGGACAGACTTTAACAAATTTTGATGACATCAAGCAAGCTGCCCATGATTTCTTCCAAGACCTTTTCACGGAAGAGAATAGGGAGGCTCCTAACCCTGACAACTACCCTCTTAATCTGATCCCGTTGCTGGTTGATGAAGGAAGCAATCGAAAACTAGTAGCTCTGGTCACCGCTGAAGAAATAAGAACTGCTCTGGAGGGGATGGATCCGGACAAAGCCCCTGTACCTGATAGCTTTTCAGCCAGATTCTTCATCTCCTACTGGGATATTATTCAAAAAGACTTGATCAGAATGGTAAAAAAGTCCCAGACCTGTGCAAAGATAGGGGGGAGCGCAAATTCGTCCTTCCTTGCCCTCATTCCAAAAGAGAAGGGAGCCCGATGCTTCTCAAGATTCAGGCCTATCTCCTTGTGCAACATAGGCTACAAGTTAATAACCAAAATCATCGCGAATAGGCTCAAATCCATCCTCCCTAAGATTATTCCTGAAAATCAAGGAGGGTTCGTGAAAGGCCATCATATTCGGGACAACATTATTCTGGTCCAGGAAGCGATTCACTCCAGCTGCCAAAGAAAAGAGAAAGGTATGATTTTCAAGCTAGACCTTGCTAATGCGTTTGATAGAGTCCGCCATAGTTTTTTTTTTGCGGTTATGTCTAAGTTAGGATTCCATTCCCAAATTTTAAATTGGATTAAGGCTTGTATTTCCGGTCCCTGGATAACTCCCCTTGTAAATGGAAGATCTGCCCCTTTTTTTCAAGCCTCCCGGGGCCTCAGACAAGGCTGCCCCCTGTCCCCCCTATTGTATGCTATCCAAGCCTCTGTTTTAATATTCCAATTAGATAATTGCCTCCAGCATAAATCCCTGGTTGGCATCAAGATAGCACCCCGGGTCAGAAATCTAAATCATGCCCAATTTGCTAATGATACCCTGCTCTTGAGCCCTGCAGCCCTCAGGTCTGCCTCTAATTTTAAAAGAGAGTTAGATGAGTATAAAATGGCCTCAGGAAGTGAGATCAGTCACAGAAAGAGAAAAATTTATGGGTGGAACTGCCCCCCAAGGGAAATGCTGGATATCTCTAGAGTCCTAGAAATGGAAGGCACTACAGCCTGGAACTTGATTAATTATCTTGGAATCCCTTTGATCAAAGAACCTCCTAGAAACAGCCTTTGGCTCCCTATGATAGACAAACTCAAAAGAAAAATCCAGTCCTGGGGTGCCTCTTGGCTGAACAAAGCGGGCAAGCTGGTTCTAATAAATTCAGTCCTGACTGCTATGCCGATTTACCAAGCCTCCTCGCTGCTGGCCCCAAAAGGCATTCTCTCCCAAATAGATAAACTGCTGAGAATATTTCTCTGGGAAGGAGGGAAGAAAGGAGAAGGAAAAATCCACTTAGTAAATTGGGATAAAGTCAAAACACCCAAAGCTGAGGGAGGGCTGCAGATCCGAGATGTAGCCACCCATAATGTAGCCTTGGGAGGGAAAATCCTCTGGAGAATGGTCTATGAGAAAAGCTCTTGGAGCACCAAGGCTATTCGGCTAAAATACTTCCAAGGCCACAAAGAAAGATGTTTGGACAGACCTCAGGGTACAGTGAAAGGATCTACAGTGTTTGCTCTCTGTCAAAGGGCGAAGGAACTGATCAACAACAATCTGTACTGGATCCCTGGAAATGGGGAAAAAATTAACCTCTGGGAGGATTCGATTCTAGGAAACTCTCCCTTAGGCCAAAATCCCGAGCTGGACAACATAAAGAATTGGCTAATCTCTAAAAATTAGAAAACCCTGTGGGACATATCGGTGTGGAACCAGAATGAGAAAAGATCTTGGAGCTCCTGGGATTTGGGAGAGGTCCCTCATTTCCTGATCAGGGAAGCAAACAGTCTCCTTAGAGTGCTGCAGGGACTGTCCCCCATCTCTGCTAGATCGAAGGACAAGAGAGGATGGGGTTGCACTATAGGAAAGTACTCCATTGCTGATGGTTACACTGCTTTATTGGACATTCCTTGGGTCCCCTCGGATCCCACTCTTTGGAATACTCTCTGGAATTTCCCTTCTCTCCCCAAGATTGACCTTTTCTGTTGGACCCTGTTACACAACAGCATCCTCACCTTCGACATTCTTAGGAAAAGAGGGTGGGAAGGCCCTTCAAGGTGCCCTATGTGCTACAACAATGAGGAATTTGTTGTCCACCTGCTCTTACTCTGCCCTTATTCTTGTGAGCTTTGGAATCTGGTCTTGGGCCAACTCAATATTACCCTTCCTGCCTCCATCTCTGATCTCTTTCATTCTTGGTTGAACACAGCTCCCTTCCCTTTGGCCAAATTGAGTCTGCTAAAAAACTGTTGGGTATGGATTCCTAAATTAATTTGCTAGAACATTTGGCTGGAACGAAATGGAAGAATCTTCAGAGATTCAGCTTCTCCCCCTGCTCGCCTGGCAGCAAAAGTTAAGAGTTTAGTCAATGAGCTAGTGTCTTCTAAACCCTTGCTCTGTAATGAAAGTTCACCTGATCAGACTACCCATATATGGTTTTCAGAGATGGACCCAATGCTGGTGTCAAGGATCAAGACCTCGCAGAGTACTCATTCGCCCTGAGAAATAAGACTAGAAGAAAATGAATTCATCAAGTGGAGATCCACACTTGATAAGCATGTGCTATTGATTGACAGTGCTTCAAAGGGTAACCCCGGAAATGCAGGGGGAGGTGGTGTTCTTTATAATCTGAAAGGCAATTTAGTCCTCTCCTTCGCTTGGGGACTTGGTCTTCTCTCCAACAACTCAGCGGAATACCTCTCTCTTTGGCAAGGCCTCAGCCAAGCAAGGACTCTTCTAATTCCAAATCTGGTGGTATTTGGGGATTCCAGGATCGTAATTCAATCCTTGGTTGGAAGAAAAAGGCCGAATAACCTCCCTCTATCTCATCTCTTCTCCAGAATCCTGAACCTAGCGAGGGAGTTCGATCAAGTCAAATTCTATCATGTTCTAAGAGGACTAAATCACCAAGCTGATTTTGAGGCAACTGTAGGCTCCTCCATGGGAAAAGGGGAAATCAAAATCAATGGAAGGGACTCTCTCTGTCCTATCCCGTAGTCTGTTGCTCCTTGTAATTGACAGATCTTCTCCTACCACCTCGTGAAAGGGGTTGTCACCTTAGCTTAAGGATTCAAAGGCAATCCCATTGTTGCAAAGAACTCTCGCGATCAAGGAAGGCAGGACCGATATCACAATAAAGATACAGAGATCCCAGTTGTCAGGATCACTCTGCAATCACTCTCGGGCAAGCAGCGATCTCGAATCTGGAAGCTGGGGACCAATAGGAGAATGACCTCTGACATTCCTCTCTCTGCCAGGCTCATTCCCCCTGCTGCTGGAACCATCGAAATGCTGAGTAGATTTGAAGAGCTTCTTAGGAAGTCTGGGAAGCAAGGTATAGCCTCAGCCAGATCCATTGAAGCCTGGCTCATCTCGATCCAGATGGTATTAGACAAGCTGCGTTGAATCTCAGGCAATCAGGAGAACCATTGTGTTGCGTTTGGAGCTCTGAAGGCGCCGAGTTTGGCTGTTGTTGCAGCTGCGTTTGGGCGACGCTATATCTCTGTCTGACCAAAGAACTCTAGACCAGTATGTCAGCTCGTTTGCTCTGTTCATAAAAAGTAACAGAACACCAAAGCCCAGAGCTCGGTACCCAGGGAGTTCTGTCCTGATCCCAAGCAGTCAGGAATAGAATTGTCAGTAGTCTCTGTTTGAATGTAAAACTCGGGCAGTCCTTTTGCCATTTTGAATAACAAAGACCCATAACTGTTATAGTAAAAAAAAAAAAAAAGTTCAAATAACTTTAAATGCATCATGGTGTGCTCATAAATCACAAGCGCACCGGTGCGCATATTAACAATAAGCATCAATTGGTTGAAAAATCAACCATGTCGTGTTTCTAGATTTTGTTAATAAAAAACAATTATATGTCTCTGGTGCGTTAAATAATATGGACACAGTGGTGCATAATTTAATATGGACACACCGGTGCGTCTTACATAAACGCACCATCGTGCCGAAAAAGTTTTAAAAAAAATGCGATTTTTTTAAACAATTAAAAAAGAGCGGGAATCAGATTTCATAAAGTCATTTAAAATACTAAAAAACTATTCAATATTTCATTATTTTGCAAAATTTTGCAGGGGAGAGACTTGCAAGAGAGACATGCGGAGGAACACTATGGAGGAGTATAATACTTTGGAACCACAATATTATTCAGAATATGAAAATTTGAAGGGTATGGTGATTCACTCTAAACCATTTTCATAAAGTTTTTTTAATATTAAGAAGGTATCCAATATTTTCATTATTTTTCCAAAATTTACATGAGACGGATTTGGAAGAGAGACATATTGAGGAGCATTGTAGAGCAGAAAAATACTTTGGAATAGCAAAAATATTCAGAAAATAAGGATTTGGAAGGTATGGTGAATCACTCAAAACCCTACATTCAGAAAAAATAAAAAATAAAAAATTCATACTTACATTAAACCCTTGTTTTTGTTTTGCTTACGTGAATGAAAAATTTCACCCTAGGGTTTAAATCCCTCTATCATTTCAGAATTAGGGCTTTTTGTTTTAGGTATTTTAGATCTAATGAGTTTGTTTATATATATATAATTGTTTGGCATGTGATGCAAAGGGACCACTTATTGCATCGGATCCCAAACGCAATCGGCCCTTGGCCTTATATTATTTTATTTTTTTAAACAGTTTATGATTTGAAGTTTTTTTTTTTAAATGTTTTCCGCTTTTCTGGTGCGCCTTTTCAACTAAGCCAGATTTTAAAAAAAAAAAATTAAAAAATGGTGCATAAAAAAAATATCGTCAGTGTTCTCATCTAAACAACACAGAAAATATAGTCACATAATTTTTTTTAATTTTTTAATTTTCTTCTCATCGGTGTGTAATTTTTCTATTGTTTTTTTTATGAATGTTTAATTTTTTTGCTATGTTTTTGTTTTCTCATGTAGTCCTTGTGATGTCTTCTATATATATCATAATGTTGTAATTCACAATATTTTAAAAAAGAAATTAAATTGTTCGGTGTGTGTTGTTGTATGGAATGCACCGGTACTTTGTATATAAAAAACGCACCGGTTACAACGATTTTTTTCACTGAAAATTATGTGATTTATTTATAAAATATATTTAATAATTTCGTTATTGAATGGTACAGGTTGTATATTGATAAAAATATGAGTGAAAAGAGTTCAAATAAGAAAAATTTTGGTTGACACAATGATGACACATCCGGAAAAACAAAAAACACAGGTTCTCTATAAATTCTATACAAAATTAATATGGTTGAACTATATGCAAGTTTAACTAATATGTATTGGTTAGTGTGTCATGCAGGGCCACAAAAAGAGGAAGCTCGATAACATTATTTCTGATCTAAGTGCAGAAGAGTGTAAAATATTGATGGAAAAATTGCAGAGGGATGAATCAGGTGAATGAAAAAATACTATTCAATATGAATTTTTTTTTGAATTTTCATTAATAATATACTTAGGAATATTAGATGACATGTTCCAAACAATATATTAATTCACATATTTTTATTGTTCTACAGGCAACAACAACTATGGAAAAAAATGTCGTCATAACAAAACAAAATTAATTAATATAGAAGATGTAAATGATGATGAATTGGTACTTAGCTCATCTAGAGTGGTGTTGGAGATTAATCAAGG
>ML779969.1:291718-308832 GCA_009831015.1 Picea engelmannii
ATGAGGGATATAGTGGAACGGATGTTTAGACGTACTTTCCACTTACAATATAGAAATCAATCCAATGATTCCAAGAACCAGGTTATATTTAAACTACGGGAAGCATTTCTAGAGCAATGGTCAATGAGACCTGACAGACTTGCAATAGCAAAAACATACAAAAACAACAACAACAAAAAGCATTCAAAAAGTAATATTCCTAAAAACATTTTTTTATAATATGTGTGTGTGTGTGTGTGTTACAAAGTATTCATTTATTAATATATCAATTTTTGCAATATTTGGTTTTCATATATCAATATAAAAATACTTTATTGTCATGTTATTTTTTCAGGAAAATTATGAAAATCCCAGAGAACCAACGAGATGATATTCGAAATATGTCGGTAGGAATGTCCAAAAAAGTGTACAAGGAGATGGTCAAATAATTGGACATAATTGCATCGCAGGAGGAGCTATCTCAACAACAACATGCTTCAAATGTATGTAATCATTGAATTTTTCTTTTAGGTACAAATAATTAATTATACATTAAATATTAATTTTCAAATATTGTCTTACAGAAAATAAAAGAAAATGGAACTCATTATGCACATAAAATTGGACGATAAGGAAGAAAAGAGTTGATAGCAAATTTTGTGAGTAATTGTTATTTCCTTATAACAACTTAAGGTTTTTTTTTGTATATTTTAAGTTGTTTTACAACAGCCATCCTTGAATGTCTGCAAACAGGTGCTAACATACAAAGAAGAGCCATCAGGAAAATTGATTGACATTGGGTTAATTAAGGGTTGTGAGTATTGGGTTAATTAAGGGTTGTGAGTATATGTTGTCATATCAAAAATTAATTGTCGAATTTGTAAGTATAATCAATGTTGTTTTACTTCCATCATTTTATAATTAATGAAACAAAAATAATAATTTATATTAAATCTATGATTTATTATGGGGTATAAAACTTGTAGGAAATAAAGTGTGGAACTGGGCCAATAGAAGAATTGTTGAAACAAGGCATGAGATTTGATTTTGAACATATGTGTATGATTCATGAGTCACTTCTTGCTTTGGAGGTACGTCGTTTTTCAATTTACATTCAGGTATATTATTTATTTCAATTTTCATTATTCTCACCAATGTAGATAGACTCATTACAGTTTATTTTTATGTTTGTATGTGGAACTTCAAGAAGAACAAAACAATCGAGACAATCAACCAAACATTTAGCAAAATAACCCAAAGGCATGGAAGTAGCTCAAGCACTAACAGCAGTTCCAGTGAAGAAAGATGACCAATATATTTGGGTATCAATGCAAGATGCAATTGCATTTTTTTGAAATAATTGTCTGTGAAAATCAGACATTTTTGTTTAATGTAATGGACATACTGTCCCAATTAAAAGACAAGGGATTATCGATAAGTGTCCCATTTTGTATGACAAAGACCCTCTTATTCATATAACAAGATCTGTTTTAATTTATTCTATTGCATTGTCCAATGTCATTGTGAAATGTTTCATCGTTGATTAAATATATGGATGACTAAATATTATAATGAAGAGATGCAAAATCTAATGATATAACAAATTAATCCAAACATAATATCCAAATTCACTAATAAAAATATAAGATATATGTAAATTTTTGGATAAATAATGGATTTAAAAAATAACAATAATTGCACTATCGTACGTCGATGTTTCTCAATGTATTTTAATTATTGATCTCATCAGGGCATTTAATATTAAAACCCACCGGTGCGTTTCATATGAAATTTTCACCAGTGCTTTTATGTAATCAATTAGCACTGGTTTCAATATTAATTTAATACCACAAAATTATATTAAAAATCTGGCCATCAATGCATTAATCTTATACGAAGCATCGGTGTGTATGTGTTATTGATACGCACCTGCGCTATTGTGTTATTGATACGCACCTGTGCTATTGTGTTATTGATAAGCATTGGGGCTTGTTTGTTACGGAAAAGCATCGGTCCTTTCAATTTTTAATGCACCGGGGTGTTTTTCCCTATAATGCACCGGTGCATATTATTTTATACAGCATCGGTGCCTTCTTATTAATAATGCATCAGTGTGTTGTCTGCAGAAATCCCCAGTGCTTGAAGTTAAGTGGACAACATTGGTGTTGTAGGTGTATGTACGCATCGGTGCTTGTGCCTTATATAAACGCATTGATTTGTAAACATTCGCTAACTCCTCCGACCACCCATATTTTTTTCGTTATAATCAACTTCCATTATAGTATCCGCAAAAACATCTGTTATTGATAGCAGATGTTGTAGCGGAGGTTTTTTTGCCAATTTTTGCCAATTTTGTAACACTAGAAACGTCCACTATAACCTCTTCTAAAAGGTATTTTCCTTGTAGTGGATTCAGTCGTTCCTTGTTTTGGGAAGCATTATCGATGGCTCAAAATGAATTATCGTACCCTAGCGAAATGAGAAACCAAGTGTTTTTTTTTAGGGCCCAATAGACTCGACATTCAGGAGAACCGATAATCTTGATGCCTGGTAGTCTGGTAACCAACCAGACCAGAACCAAATTTGTTAAAGTTGTAGGTAAGAATACCAGTGGCCAATGGTCGGTGCCCGAATGGCCCGGTGGCCAATCACCCCGATGAATCGCTAGTGATTCACCGGATCAGGGAAACAAATAGAATGTGGAATGGTGTTAAGTGCAAGGCCCTGACAGTTCGATGGCATGACACTCCTAATAACCCTGGTTCCCGATAAGCCCAAAAAGCTGGTATTCTAACCTATCGGGTCAGAATCTGGCGGGAAGATGTTATGATTGAAGGGTCGTTGCAGACATTCTAACATCTAATAGGCACGTGGTTTTTTACTTTGGTTCTATGAATATTTAGTGTCAATATTAATCACTCAAGAGATTGACGAGGTGTTGGGAAGGAGCGCAAGACCAGCACAAAATGGGTGTTCGAAAATGGTGAAATTCCTATAACTTTCATAAGGTAAAATGAAAGCACATAAGACTGAGTTGAAGACTCCAAGATGTGACATAAGGTGTATTCGAGGGAGATTTAGGATTTTATTGTTTCCATGGATGTGATCAATCCACGTGTGGGAAAATAACCCGGTCTGAGGATCGAACACATAGAAAACTCAATCCCTTAGAATTGGTCTTCATCAAGTGGTATTAGAGCGTGGCACTTGATTTCATCAAGTGGTATCAGAGCATAGGGAAATATTTATCTGCGTGTGAGTGGATAGGTGTAGAAGCCTATAGAAGAGGGTGCTTAGAGGGTTCTAGGAGAGAGAACCAGTGATACCAAAAGGTCAAACTTGGGAGAAATCTTTATGAGGTATTGGGTAGCAGGTGCAGAGGCTTGCTACAGAGGAAAGGATTTTATTGCAACTCATTGTTGAGCATGAGGATAATTTCAGTGTATGATGGAGTGATGCATGAAGAAAAAGGAAGACTAGAAAATGAAGATGAAGCAACAATGAAGACACATGACTAGGAGGTCATGAAAAAATTTCTACCCTGGGAGTCTAATNGGTGCAATGTGGCCTTGAGGACGAGATTTCTTCGAAAAGTGGGTAAATGATAGGGTTTGTTTTTATATTCTGAGAGATATTAGTGATTTGGTTGAGGATGGATCGAATATTTTCATGATCCGATCATTGTTGTATTTATTCTCTATATAATGTAAGCCTTTCGAGCATTTGAGGGGAGGTCTGGTACAATGTAAAACCAGTCGAGAGGGAGGCCTGGCCCAGAGAGGTTGTATTGTATTCAAGCTCGATATAATGAAATGTATTATTGTATATTTTCGTGAGTTCTATTTTATGGGTCAATCCATGTGAATAAACCCTAATAAATCCACAGGTTTGAATCCAAATGTCTATGCATGTGGATGCCGCGAGCATGTTGCGGGTCTGTATGGAAAGGAGAAGACGTATTTGAGTGAGGAAAAATATTGATCGTCAATCACTAGAAGGATTGATGGTGATCTAGCTCAAGAAATAATATCATGAGAAATCCATGATCCAATAGTTCCTTGTTTTGGGAAGGATTAGCAATGGCTTAAAATGAATTATCAACCCCCGATGAAATGAGAAACTGATTGTTTGTGTTGAGGGCCCAATAGACCCGACATACGGGAGAATCGGTAATCTCGATGCCCTATATTCCGATAAGCAACCTTACTAGAACCAAATTTGTTAAAGGAGCAAGTGAGAAGACCAGTGGTTGATATCTCGATGCCCCAACTCGGTGGTCGATCACCCCGATGAACTAATAGGGATTCAGCAGATCGGGGAAATGAATAGAGTGAGGAATGGTGCTAAGTGTGAGACCCTGGAATTATGATGGCCCAACACTCCTGAAAACCTCGATACCCGATAATCCCGAAAAGTCGGTAGTCCAACCTATCGGATCGGCTCCATCATATTGGGTTGGAATCTAGCGAGATGACATTATGATGGAAGGGTTTGTGCCGACATTCTGACATCTGATAGGAAAATGATTTTTGACCATGGTTCTATGGATATTTAGCTCCAATGTTAAGTGCTCAAGTGATTAGTGAGGTTTTGGGAAGGAGCGCAATACCTACATGAAATGGGTGTTCAAAAATGGTGAATTCCTATGAACTTCATAAGGGAAAATGAAAGCACACGAGACTGAGTTGAAGACTCTGAGATGTGATCCAGGTTGTATTTGAGGGATATTTTGGAGTTTATTATTTCCATGGATGTGACAAGTCCACGTGTGGGAAGATAACCCATAGGTCTGAGGATCGAATACATAGACAACTTGATCCCCCAGAATTGGTATTCATCAAAACACATCTTCATATTCCTTCAAAACTAGATAGTTTTCAATATTTCTCACTTCATCCTTGTTTGGCTCTTCCATGTGGGTTGCATATCGCTGACACCCTTTTCTAAAAAATATTCTCAAATACAATGTTGAAATCTCTTTGATAGATATAGGCCTTGGAATACCTTGAATTGTCCTTGAATTCTCTTCCTCATCAAGACATGTGAAATCCTTGTTGTAGCAATATAGGACAACATGATTATTTTCCTTTTCTTTCTTTCCTCTTTATTCCTATGCAGAGGTATACCCATGTAGAGGATTATAACACCCACATGTTCTTCCACGTCCACACTCTACACCTTTTTGGGAGTTAGTATGTTTTCCATCCATACAGAGGATTAAAATGCCCGCAATTATTTCACAATCTCCAATTCCTTGGGACTTAACTGATTTTTCCAATTATCTGTGTGGAGGAATAACCATGCAGAGGATTAGAACACCTTCCATACTCTGCATTCTGCATTCTGCACATTTTTGGGACTTAGTAAATTTCCCTTCATGTGGAGGAATAGAACACCCACTTCTACATGGCATTCATCATGCATTCTGCATTCTGCAAGGTTTTGGTACTTATCCAATTTTCAAACCTCATTGTGGAGGAATAATACTCCTACTTCCACATGAAATCCATCCTACATTCTGCATTCCACAAAGCTTTGGGACTTAGCCAAATTTCGAAATGACCATGCACTACAAACCTCTAAGATTTCCATTATGACCTACCACTATGGTAGTTCATGACATTGTTGCCACATCACCACTACCATGTCACCTGACACATGGCCTCCATGACACCTAGTACAAAAAATTTCCCAGTTTTCCAAAAATTCAAAAAATTCATAATTTTCCAAAATTTTATATTTTGGCCGAAAATGTTCTTTTCTTTTCTAGTCGCCATGGGAGCTATGGACTTAGCTTCCCATGGCCAAACTTGTCCTGATGACTATCAATTTGAAATTTCTTTTCCAAATTACATGCATATTTCACCCGGAATTTGGGATTTTCACTCTAAATTTTACCATTTTCCCAAATTTGATAGAGATTGATGCTCTACAACAATGAATTTGTCAAATCCGCACTAGTCTACATCCCATACAAGTATGTTGTTGAGCCAAAATATTTGATACCAATCTTTGACATCCCCAAATACTCATTGAGGCATGCTACCACAAAAAATTTCTCTGATACCATTATGTAACATGCCCAACTTACCATTTTGATACCATTCTCTGATATTGTTCTAGTTGGGACATGTTACTATGAAATTAACTATCATTTGATTCAAATGTGGAAATGTTAATAGCATGATATACACACTCATGAAAATATCATTAATAATTAGCCTCATGAATGCAACTAATTTAAACATGAACATAAACAATTAAACACACACAACATCATTCATATATACAAAATATAGAGTAAATGCAGCATTCAATCATAGCATTAAAACTGTAAATAACATAGTGATTAAAACACTTTTCTATTAAAAATTATTTACACAACTAGACGTAGACAAAGGACGTTCTACCCAACCATAGACTATGTTTCTCCAATTCTCTCACCAACGAGTCACCCCCAAGATGGGGCACTGAATTCACAAGGACAAACAAGATCCTATGGGTGTTTACATACCACTCTAATAGATCAAAACCCAATAAAAACGCAGTGACACAACTCCTATAGCAATTCTAACCACCCATCTCTCTTCCCCACATTCAGTTTGCACAACCCAAGGGATGAGATTTACTTCTTTGCATTATAGTCCCTCAAACAATCTCCATCCCCTCTAGGGATCCAGCACATACCAGTCCAGAATATATCTATTGGGGGCTCCAGGAAATCCAGTTGCATTGGGAGTTCTCACACAATAATCTCACTTGTTCTTGGGTAATTTTCTCAACAGAATATCTCTCACACACATAACAGTCTCATTCTCAACATAATTTCTAGCTTCAACAAGTTGTCTCCAATACCCACTATGGTTGGCCACTATTTCCCCACACTCAGCTATTATTTTCATCCCTTCTTGTTAATTGTATAATTGTTATGTTTTCCTACTTGAATTTTCTCTTTTCCCATGCTTACTTGACTCTTACTTTTCCCCCAAAGATGATTACACTCAACCCCTACTATGATAACTGAGTGGGTTGACTTCCTCACTCAAACTCTTACATGAATTCAATTATTTGAGTTCTTAATAAGTCAAAGGGATAAATGGATAAATGGAAAACTGATTAATGAAGATTGTGTAAGACTCAAGGTATATGAAAACTCCTCAAAACTCCCATTAAGCCCCCTTTCTTGTGAAATCATAGCTCCCCATTACTTTGGTTCTTACTCATCTACAGTCGGTGGTGTATTTCATTTTATTATTTTGCTTTTACAATGTCTACACATTACATCACTTGGCACATGACCATTCATAATATCTACAATTATAGAATGCTACATTGGGACCAAAATCGGGGTGTCACATTAAGAATAGTTAATGATTTACAGTAGTTGGATACTTTGTGTAAGTCTTGGTTTTTTACTCTCTTTATATTGAATATTATAATTTATGGCACTAGCGATTTGGAAGTCTTCTCATGTCAAAATATGACTAACACAATGCTAGAAGATAAATGAGAACATATATCAGTCTCACTCTCATTTAACAAGTTGTGAAATTCTACAACTATTCTTATTTTCATAGTGTAATGTATGTAAATTGGTAAGGATTAAGTACTTAATTATATCGAAGTTCGTTATTTCATCCCATGTGTAGGCAATCCAAAGGCATTTGCTATACAAGATACATGCAACAAAAATGTAGGTAGACATTATCTTGATGGACATTGTTTGTAAACTAGTATATGGTGAGATAGATTGATGACAACACAAGTAACAACCCTACTCATTGTTACGATTCTCAACATCATTTTACATTTGCTAGTTGTTAGAGATTCGACTTGATTGATCATCAGGGATATAAAATAAGAAAATTTTCAAATTCAGTTCAAAAGATACCATCATTATATACATTAGATTATATTTACCATATTAAGTTTACTTTTACATAATAATAAATTCCTTTAAAAAATAAATAAATACGCTAAATATTGTAAAATTATAGGTACAATAAATAGAGATATCAGACAAGTTCTCGCACAAAGATGATGCCAAAAAAAGTGGTAATAAGGTTCCCAAGAACATGCACGTGTTCCTGATTTGTGATCTTCGACAGTCCTTGAACTACCATAGAGGATACCAAGTCAGTGCTAGGTTGGCCTCATTAGGAATGTGCATGTGCTCTAGGAATGCACATGCATTCTTGTGGGGATTTTTTTTAATTTCCCATGGTTGGTCCATTTCACCAATAAGTTATGCTGCAGATTTTTATATATATTGAACAAATTTGGGAGAGAAAAATGAGGAGAGCTTGACAAATCACTACCAAACTTTGCTAATGTGATCTTCAATTGATTCCAAGTATTTTGATGGAATTTTATTTTTTTTATTTCATAATTTGTTTAAATGATAAAAAAATTAATTTTCTCTTATTAAATTGAAGAACTCTTAATTAATATGGAGCCTCGAGAGAACCCAAACCCAACATCACCACAGGTAGACACACCAAACCCCAACCCACAAGTAGAAAACACAAACATGGAAATTGATGCAGGGTTGAGATATCTTAAAAGCCTTATATAATACTTATAAAATACCATAGAGCTCTCATGGTTGTCACTAGCCATTTCCCTGGACACCATTGTATCTTCTATTGCAAATTCCCAAGGCCAATTATCTCACATTTCTGATTACCTGGCCATAATGTATGAATATTATAGAACGGGTTTAGATAAAAACCAAGTTAGAGACCTCAACATTTCAAAACAAGACCTGATAACATTGTTTATTGACTCGAGAACTGAATTATAACCACTAGTCACAAAGAGATGTTGTAACAACCCTAAGTAATTAATTAATTATCCTAATTTAATAATTGTTTAATGTATATTAGTTAATTAATTGTCCTGATTTAATAATTGTTTAATGTATATTAGTTAATTAATTAATTAATTAATTAATTTCATGATTAAATATTGGTTAATGAATTTAGTTTAATAAATTTTAATTTAGTAAATGGAAACTTAGCATATCGAATGAGGGAACCATTAAAGAGAAAGGGGATAAGGTGGTTGGCATTGAATGGAGGGATAAGGTAGGTAAGTCTTAATGAAAGGGAGAAGGTGGTGAATGGGAGAGGGGAAAAGGAGGATGAAGGGAGCGAAAACATTCGAGGAGAGGACTTTTGGAATTTTGGGGAGAGAGCATAATTTTAAAGAGAGGAGAGGACTGTATTGTTGGTTTGGGGGGCTGGAGTAGCTTGTTGGAGGTTGGTACTGGTTTTTGCTTGAGGAATTTGTTGGAATTGGTGGACTGAGACAAGGGGGCACCAGTTTGCTAGGATTTTTGGGCTCGGGGGCCAGGAATCCTTACAGAATCCTGGAGCTAGGGAGTCGAAGAGGCTCTGTTCCTAGTTGGTTGGGTGGTTAGACAGTTTTGGGCAGAGCATCAAGCAGAGTTGGAGAATAGCAGTAGCATTAGTTAGAGGTATGTATTTTCATTATTCTTTTGTGTTATGTAATTTATTATGATATGCTCATAAATTTTAATTATGTTGAATGGTTATGAATGGTTATATGCCGAATAAGGAATTGTACAGATGTTAGGATAGCACTTCTCTAATTGAATTTATGTTTTATAAGGCTCTGTTGGAAGAGACCTTACACATGGTATCAGAGCTTTAGTTTAAAATCTAGAGCCAAGGGCCTACCTACCCACCCATCCTCTTGACTCTTGACTGAAAGCTATGTTTTGTGTCAATCAAACAACCTTAAAAACCTGCCTAAAACCCCCCTAAAACTTTAAAACTGGTTGTCATATACAGGTAAAATCCTTTAAAAGGGTGATATAAACATAAATAACTAGAGGTATAAATAATATAGTTAAGGAAAACTTGTAAATCTGGGCCTAAGGGCCAAGCTCCAGCTCCAACTCCACCTAACCTGCAAGCCAAGCACACAATTATTTTTATTTATATATACAGATCTATATACATATAAACAATATGCACATTAAAAATGAAACGATATAATATTATACAATTTGAAAGTGTTAAATCAATTTTAACACTTGCTTTTAACACATTGAACATATATATATATATATATATATATATATATATATATATATATATATATATATATATATATATATATATATATATAAAATGATGAAAAACAAAAAAAAAAGTTACATATTGAAAATATATATAAAATAAAGTGTTGTGTCTGTGCACAAGTTATGTAAGTCTAAACCAAATCCAAACTTCGAGTCCACTTGTCAAAGCACAAGTCAACACATAAGTCACCAAAGCTACATATTTCACCAAATCCCAGCGCAAGCACCAAGCCTCTTCATTCCACATGGCTCAAAGAAGAGGCTCGTCGGTCAATGTACAAACGGACTTAAGGCTCGCCAGTTAGATTCTTGACGCACCTCCATGGTCGTCTGGTTCTCTGTGGGCGACTTTAAGCACTTTATGTGCCATTGAAATGCACACAAGAGATTATATTCCATTGCCATTTACAGGCCAAATAGAGCTCATACTTTCCTAAAAATAAAAATAAAAAAAATAACCGCAAAACCAAAGAATCCCAAAGAAAAAGGATGAAGGGAACTCTTATTTCTTTCATAGAGAATATTTGAACGTACTTATAAGGCATGGTCGTGAAAAGAGAGACGATCCACCATGAGCGTCCATTTTTTTTGGCAACTTTCAACGTTGTGCATGCCATGGATTATAAGCACGACAGAGACTCTAGTCCATCGTCGTTCAACAGTTTCCTGTCACGAACAATCCATAAACCGAATACTACGATTTGGAAAGATAAACCCTTAAAACAGAACTCGAAACAGAATCACAAAATACAAAACCCTAAACATAAAAACCAGAAAGCACATCACATTCTACTTTCGAACCATTGCCCAAGTGCTTATCCCAAGGTTGTTGTACGGGCTCAGGCTGAGACCAAGCATGAATTCAAGTCGCTTTGGTTGCACCCACTCAAAGCACCAAAATAGCCCACAGACCTAGCTCCTAGCCTGAGCTTGTTTAGCACCCAACAACAACATACAAGCCAGTGCCAAACCCAAGCTCTCACCAAAAGATCCAAGATCCAAGAACCACCTGCACATACCATCACAGGTTAGCAAAACACATAACACAAGTCAGAGTCTAGCATTCAAGCACCAATCCATAGGAAGGAGCTCACAAAACCTTGCACTACGCGTCCATTGACTGCGCCTTAGACCACCTCTACCGCTGCATTCAAGCAGCAGCTCCATCGCATACCTTCAGGCCTTTGCCAAGCCACAGGGAGGAACCCGCAGGCCAGAGCCAAATCCATCAAGGGAGGAGCCTCCAGCCATTACCGTAACTCCGCTGCAATTGCAGAGTGGAAGAGGCCCCGATCGCACTTGCAGAGTGAGAGAGGCGGAAAATGATGAAGCGTTATGAAAACGAAAGTGGGGTGTAGGGTTTTAGGTAAGGAGAGTCAGGGGGCACGTGGGCCTCATGCGAGGACCCACTGCCCGACTTAGGTTTTATTTTTATTTTTTATTATTATTATTATTATTATTATTATTATTATTATTATTATTATTATTATTATTATTATTATTATTATTATTATTATTATTATTATTATTATAGTTATTTTAATTCTTTTAATTGTATTTTAAATTGTTTTAAAAAAAATTAATCGTTATTTATTTTATTGTTATTCTTTTTTATTATTATTATTATTTTAATTAAGGATTAAACTTTTATTGTTTAAATTAGTTTAATGTTAATTATTTAATAATAATAATATTCAAGTTAATTATTATAATTTAAATATTATGATTCAAAATAAAACTAACTAATGTGAATAATAAAGGTGATTAATTAATCTAATTGATTAATTAAATTAAGGATTAATTAATTAATGTCGATTGTTTGATTAAGGAGAATTAAACTGTGTAAATTAATTTTAGGAATTAAATAAATTGATGAATGACGAGACACAGGGTATTATAATTCATAAGGGTGATTAGTATGAGTGGTGCATGTTTCTACAAGGGTCAGGATGATGCTTGATTATATACATAAGTTAGAGGAATTGGCGAGTGTGGTGTGATGCTAGTGTAGCTACCAGGCAAGGGAGTCAGTAGTTTTCTTAGGCAAAGACATCAAGATTAGAGGCTTTCGACCCTGACCTAACCACTTCCCCTGAAGAGAGTAACGTCTGTTTACAGACAAGTAAAAGAAAAACTTACACCTAACCCTTTGTTTTCAAGTTTAAGTTGCGCAAATGTGAATTGCCTTAGACTCTCCCTGACAAACTCTTGGTTGATGCAGTTTCAATTATACAGGATGGTTAGGACTCGAGGAAATCAAGGCAGAGGGGCATCGTCGTAGGGACCGCCAGTGTCACCACCACCATCGCCTGAATTAGCTCTCATTTTGCGCTCTTTGGAGGCCATAAATGAGACTTTAAAGGGGCATCAGCTAGCAGGGATCGAAGTGGAGCCCCCACCATCTGGAATGGGTAATCCTGAAGCGTCGAGGGATTCAGGGGGAGGGCCTCCACCCGAAGACATCACTAGAGAACTGCAAAATATCAAACTTCCAGAGTTTGCCAGGGGTTGTGCCAGTGAATGTGCAGAGGCATGGTTGGAAGGCATGACAAGGTGTTTCACCTTAAGAGACTATGCGTCCACTTCAAAGGTGAAGATAGCAATTTTTCAGTTCAGAGACAATGCCTTGAACTGGTGGGGCAACCTGGAGAGCCAGTTGCACCTTACCCCAGACACCGTCTCTTGGGACTTTTAGAGGAAAGGTTCTGAAGGAAATATCTACCATCTTACTACAAGGAACAATAGGTGGGAGCATTTCATGCTCTAGTACAAGGGAACAGGACCGTGGAAGAGTACGAGATCAGGTTCATGGAGTTGGTGAAGTATGTTTCATACATGGATAATGACCAATGATAGGCAGAACGCTTTTTCTATGGGTTAAACCCTAAGATAAGGGCCATGGTGCGGATGTGGAAACCGTCTTCGGTAGCGAAAGCAGTAGAAAATGCATGTTATGTTGAGGAACACATGAACTTAAATGGAGGTATAAGGTCGACCTTTCCACATCGTCCTGGATTCGTGGGGAAGGCCCCTAGGACCTTCTCCAGGGGAGGGAGCTCCAGGCCACCTCCATAAGGTAATAGAGTCGCACCAGGGACAGTCGCCATAGGTATTTCAATGGCAGTGAGTGCAGCATCCCGTTCATCACCAACAACGTAGGCAGGTCCACGACCATCTCAGGGAGCAGCTAGTAGGGGCAGGGGTTCCAAGGGAAGGAACTCATTTTAGAGATCATCACAGAGTAGTGCACAGGTTCCATATCGAGTTACATGTTGGGGATGTGGAGGACGCCATTACCAGCATGACTGCCCAGAGTTACAATTAGGATTTGTGCATAGATAAGGAAAGGCCCCGATGGGAAGAGCAAGTGGCAGTCACCAGATTTACGCACCGGTTAATAATCACCAGGCAGAACATCAATCCATGGTGGTGGAGTCGTCAGGTATGCTAAATCATATCAATGTTAAAATTTTATTTGATTCTGGTGCTACAGATAGTTTCATTTCACCATCTACATTAGAAAAGAGTGGGTTGGCAGCCTACGAGCATGATGAATTTAAACAAGTTGAGATGGGTTTAGGGGAAAAACAAGCGGTAGGACCTAGTGTTGATAATTGCCTAATAGACCTGGGAGTGTGTACTACCAAGTTGAAGGTATACGTCACTGCTCTCAGGGAATATGACCTAATCATTGGAATGGATTGGTTAGAAGCCCATCGAGCTATGGTAGATTTTTTCACAAAAATGGTGCTTTGTGTTGATGACGAAGGAAGGCCAGTAGAGATCCATGGTGTACGGAGAAAGGTGTCTCTACGCTTTATCTCAAATATGAAGGTTAAGCGGTGCATGAGGCAAGGGTGTCGACTTTATGTAGTGGAAGCAATGAGTGAAAGGAAAGGACCCTCCTTGGATCAGTACCCAGTATTTTCAGAGTTTAAATATGTTTTTCCAAACAAGTTACCAGGGTTACCTCCTGAGAGGGAGCTTGATTTTACTATTGAGATAAAACCTGGTGTAGAACCAATTTCCAAGACTTTGTATCGGATGATAGCACCAAAAATTTGAGAGTTAAAAATGCAGTTGAAAGAGCTACTCGACTTAGGTCTAATAAGGCCCGGTGTCTCACCTTGGGGTGCACCAGTAATCTTTGTGAAGAAGAAGGATGGTTCCTTACAACTGTGCATAGATTACAAGGACTTGAACCATGCTATAGTTAAAAATAGGTACCCAATGCCACGAATAGATGATCTCTTTGATCAGATGAAAGGAGCAGCAGTATTCTCAAAGATTGATTTGCGATCAGGGTATCACCAGTTAAGGATTAAGGAAGGCGATATTCCTAAAACTTCCTTTCGAACTCGGTTTGGGCATTACGAGTTCGTTGTAGTACCTTTCGGATTGACCAATGCGCCAGTAGTATTCATGAGCCTCATGAATGGTGTATTCTGAAAGTACTTAGACCGCTTTATACAAGTCTTTCTAGATGATATCCTCATCTATTCCAAGAATGAAAGAGAACATGAGGAACACTTGCAAGTGGTGATGTCTTGCCTTAGAGAGAACAAATTGTATGGGAAGTTGTCGAAGTGTTCCTTCTTCCAAAAAGAAATTCACTATTTAGGTCATATCATTTCCGGTGAAGGAATCTTTGTGGACCCAGAAAAGGTAAAGGCCATTATGGAGTGGCTAGTGTCGAAAAATGCTCATGAGGTAAGAAGCTTCATGAGGCTAGCAAGTTATTATCTGAGATTTTTGGAAGGGTTCTCTAAAATAGTGAAACCCATCACCACTTTGCAACGCAAGGGGGTCAAGTATGAATGGACAGAAGAATGTGATAGTGCATTCATCAAGCTTAAAAGGTTACTAACTAGTGCACCAATTCTACGAGTGTCGGATATGGAAAAGGACTTCACAGTATGCACGGATGTCGCGAAGCAAGGGTTGGGGGCCATGTTAATGCAAGATGGAGGAGTGATAGCTTATGCGTCAAGGAAGTTGAAGAAGCACGAGGAAATTTATGCTACTCATGATTTAGATTTGGCAGTTGTAATGCTAGCTCTGAAACTTTGGAGGCACTATCTAGTAGGGAGAAACTTTGAGCTCAAAACGGACCATCAAATTTTAAAACATCTCTTCACTCAAAGGGATCTGAATGTCAGGCAAAGGCGATGGAGTGAGTTTATGAGTGAGTACAATTTTGGTATTTCATATATCAAGGGAAAAGAGAATGTGGTTGTGGATGCCTTGAGTAGGTGGCCACGTGTCTTCTCCTTGGTACCCTTAAAAGTCAATCTAAGGGAACATGTGTTGACGCAACTCCATGGAGACAGTTGGTATTTAAAGGTTATCTCAAACCTCCAGAGTGGGAGGCAAGTAGATCCAAAGTTTGAAGGATATAGTCTAGAAGCAGACGGACTATTAAGATATTGAGGAAGTATGTACAGCCCCGAAAGTGGGGATATTCAAAGCATTATACTGAAGGACGCCCATAGAGCACTTTATTGTGTGCATCCGGGTGTGAAGAAAATGTACGCAGATATGAGGAAGCTCTTCTTTTGGGTAGGCATGAAGCGTGATGTAGTCCATTTCAAAGCCAAGTGCCTAGAGTGTCAACATGTGAAAGCTAACCACCATCACCTGGCAGGTCTCCTACAACCACATGATGTTCCTATGACCAAGTGGGAAGTCATTTCTATGGATTTTGTTGTGGGGTTGCCGCTCACATCTCATAGACACAATGGCATTCTTGTGATAGTTGATAAGTTAACCAAGAGTGCTCATTTTATTCTGGTTAGAGACACTTATGATGTCATTGATGTGGCACGCGTGTTTATAAGTGAGGTCATCAATTTGCATGGGATACCTAATAAGATCATTTCAGATAGGGACTCCAGATTCACTTCTAAGTTTTGGACAAGTTTGAAGTCAGCGCTAGGGACTCAATTGAACTTAAGTACAGCTTATCATCCTGAAACAGATGGGAAAACTGAGAGATTAAATCAAGTCATGGAATACATTCTTAGGATGTACGTCATGGATAATCAAACCCATTGGGAGAAGTACCTACCTTTGGTAGAGTTCGCCTACAATAATAGTTTTCATAGCTCCATCGGAATGCCACCTTATGAATCTTTGTATGGAAGGCCATGCAGAACACCATTGAGTTGGGAAAGATTAGAAAACCGAGTAACAATTGGGCCAGAATTGATTCAAGAGATGGAGGAACAGGTGATCCAGATTAGGGAAAGACTAAAGGAAGCGTAGGATAGACAGAAAATTTATGCGGATGCACACAGGACTGACCGAAGTTATAAAGTGGGAGATCGGGTTTTCATTCATATCAGGCCTAATAAGAGTACCATATGGTTCAGAAAGGGGAAAAATTTGTCACCTCGATTTATAGGACCGTTCAAAATCCAAGAGAAAATTGGACCCGTTGCCTATCATCTCGTACTGCCACCCCACTTGCATAAAAATCATAATGTTTTTCATGTATCTGTTCTACATCATTATGTTGTTGATGAATCACATAAACTAAATTGGAAGGAATTGCAGGTATCGGACATGGGAACCCTCACGGTAGAACCGTTACGCATATTGGACCGTAGAGTCCGACAGCTCAAGAACCATCCGGTAGACCAAGTTAAGGTCCAGTGGGACAAGTATAGTCCAGGATCTGCTACTTGGGAGGATGTTGAGACATTACGACGCGATTATCCCTCACTTTTTTGACCACCTCGAGAATATGTTTCTCGAAGGTTGGGAGTATGTAATGCCACCTTTTGACTTAAACAGCTAGGATTACCTGAGGCCTAAACACCTTTATTTTCTATTCACATTGAAACTATTAAATGATACACTTGAACTTTTAAGACGTATGAACTTTTATGAATGTTTAAATGTATTTGAATAATGATGGATATGATGCGATATATTGTGAGAATGTAAATTTTATGAATGTTTAAATGTTATTGATGATGATGGATATGATGTGATCTACTATGTGAATGTAAATTCTATGAATGTT
>ML779969.1:314378-326071 GCA_009831015.1 Picea engelmannii
ACAGGTGGTGACATACAAGAGATTGTCCGTCAATCTCTTATTAAAACACATAGTGCCTTAGCTCGTCTTAGGCAACCAAACCGTCTGTGGGGTCAACCTTTTGATTTCTCTGATATCAGAGAACAATTAGGTGACACTAACCTCACTGTGAATCCTACAGATCCAAACTTAAATCCTATTGCAGGAGGATCTGGGATACCTCCTTCATCACCTCCCTCATCTCCTTCCTCTTCTGGAGGATATTCTTTTGACGAAGGCAATTCACCTTCTCAGCCTTCCACACCTGTTACCCCAATGGAAAATCAGAACAACCTTGATTGACCCTGGCTTGATCAGGATGTTGTAGTTGTACCTGGAGCTCAACGCCCTTTACCCAAACACCCAGAGAAATGGCTTCCCAAGTTTGATCCTGACTCCAAACAGATAGTTGAAGATCATATCAAAAAATTTATGTTAGCCATTAGACTCTGCAATGTTGAACATGAAGACGTTGTATGTAGATTATTCCCTTATACTTTTGAGGGTAATGCATCCACTTGGTACTTTTCCCAACAACCCCATACCATCGTGTCTTGGGAAAAGTTTGAGTCATGCTTTTTGGAAAAATTCGGAGATGGTAAGCCTCCGGAAGTCTTAGTCATGGACCTTTCTAGCTTAAAAATGAACCCAAAAGAAAAAGTTAAAGACTTTAATCAAAGATTCTTAACACTTAAAAACCGAATCCCTGCAGATTGTATGCCTGCTGAGAGTCTTGTAATAGCTTACTACACTAAAGCTTTGCATCAAAGTATAGCTATTTGGGTTAAACGATTTAAAAAGGCCACGTTGTTAGAAGCCTTCGAGGAGGCCAGCCAGATTGAAGAAGACATACTTAGTCTTAAGGACTCTTCTAGCAACGAAACTGAAACTAGTTCTTCTTCCAAAAAGAAGATTGAAATTCTCCCCAAACCTACTCAAAGTAAAACACAACCTGAAAACTTTGATTTGGAAAATTTAACGAAAGTTCTTCAAAAAATGTCGAATCAAGTTATAGACTTAAAAAGGTCGACTGAAGAAGCTTCCTCGAGTAAAGGACCCTA
Organism: Picea engelmannii; assembly: GCA_009831015.1. NCBI lineage: Eukaryota > Viridiplantae > Streptophyta > Pinopsida > Pinales > Pinaceae > Picea > Picea engelmannii. Next base: position 315,458 of record ML779969.1, read on the forward strand.
CAAACCCCCTTTCCGAAATACTTTTCCTCCAAACCAACCTAATCAGAACCCCGAAGGCTTAAATCTAGAAAGTTTGAAATGTGCCCTTCAAACAAGTCTAGAAGCCCAAGATAACTTGATGCCCCCTGAGACCCCTCAGGAGGAAGTTGAACAGGAAACAGTTCAAGAATAAGAGTCTTCTCCAAACATCTTTGGACACTTCTCGGACAGCATCTTTCAAGCTAACTTCGAGACTGTTCACCCTTATAACACTAGGAGTAAGACAGCAAACAAACCTTCTACCGAGAACACTACAACTTCACCTCCAAAGCCATCTAAATCAGCAGAGACTAAACAGAGCAATGTGAACCCCAAATTAGATTATGATGTTTTTGAAGATCTTAAAAAGTTAAGGGATAACATTTCTATTTATGAATTGTTGAAGTTTCCATTCTTGTTACAAAAAATGTTGCAAAATATTTCAGAGAATGGCAAGAATGGCAATTCCAATGATAACAAGGTTGTGCAAAGAAAAGTTCCACAGAAGACTTCCACTAAAAATAATCTCGATCCTCAAGATAAAGGAAGCCTTCCTGTAGTCCCTGTAAATAATAATGTAAATAATGTAAATAACGTAGTTGAAGTAGCCTTAGAAATTGCGAGTAAGAAGCCACAAGCTATTACCCCTAGCACTCATAAGAACGTACCTCCTTTTCTTTTAACTTTCAAGATTTTCAACAGAAATGTGCATATTTGTATGGTGGACTCGAGGGCGTGATCCAATGTGATGCCTTGGTCTGTCTGCCAAAAGATTAACGCTGAAGTGGAACCATCTACTTTAAAAATCATACAACTTGATCGGACAAATGTCAAAGTTATAGGCGAACTAAAAAATGTATTGATTAGGTTATCTTCTAACCCAAAGTTTCATCAGGTTATTGATATAATCATTGTGGATATTCCAGAAGTGTATGGTATGTTTTTTAGCAGGGGCCGGTCGAAGCAGCTACATGGTTACTTGACAACGGACTGGTTTCACTTATGGCTTCCAGAGAACGGTAAGCCTAACAAGATCAAGGTGAATCGTGAGTGCTACCTTAAGTTCATAGTCACAGATCTGAATGATCCTAACGAACCATATACACCTTCTACTGATTCAACCGAAGTCCAAGGGATGGACACATTCTTCGGAAATTTCATGGCCGAGGTCTCACCTATCATCAATCCGGAGCAGCAGTCTGAGATCGTAGCATATAGGCAACCAACAGCTTCTATGCAACAGTCCCATGAGCCCGATGGAAATCAAATTTTGTCTCTATATTTCAACGGTTCTAAGTCTAAAGAAGGAGCTGGTACAGGCTGCATCATCATCGATCCGGCAGGTAACAAGACATTAATGGCTTGTAGACTAGAATTTGAATGTACTAACAATACTACAGAATATGAGGCTTTACTGCAAGGTCTCATAAAAGCTCTGGATATGAACATTCAAAACCTGATTGTATTTGGCGACTCTGAAATAGTGGTTAGACAGGTAAGAGATTCTATACACTGTCTTTCCCTACATCTCAAAAGTTACCAGTCTGAGGTATGGAGTCTTATGAATAAATTTTCTGCTTTCAATATAAATTCCATTCCTAGACTAAATAATGTTGAAGCAGATCTACTAGTTAATGTAGCCTCTAAACTTCTTCCTGCAGAAGGCTTGTCCCGAGACGCATTCTCCGTCGAGATATTGTTTCGACCATCTGTTCCTGACAATATCACAAACTGGAGAGTATTTGACGATGATCAGCAGATCATTAACTTTTTGCACATGGAAGAAACCTTTCAAGGCGCGGTGATAGATGAACGCATGCACGACGACAATTTGCATGATTTTACGGTAATACCTGATCCGAAATCTCCTGAAGCTCTATCGGACATGGTAAATTCCATACCCAAATCCATAGTTAGATTAGAAAATTTTTATGATTTTGAAGGTAAATTTAAAAAGACGGTCAATTGTAAAACCAATAGTTCCTCGTTGTCTTATGAAAAAGTCAATTTAGGAACTAGTGAAAATCCTCAGTGCATTAATCTAGGCTTGGGATGTTCTAGACAAGAAAAAGTTGCTTTTGTTAAATTATTTAAATAATTTAAGGATGTCTTTGCATGGACATATGATGATCTCAAAACGTCCAACCCTAATATCATACAGCATGTCATCCTGATGAAGCCCCAAATCTTACCCTTCCAACAGAAACTGAGGAAGATGCACCCTAAACTAGAACCGACCGTTCAAAAAGAATTGAATAAGCTCCTAAGTGCTAAAATAATTTTTTCTGTCAGGCACACTCAATGGGTGTCCAACCTTGTCCCAGTTCGAAAAAAAAAACAGGGAAATCCGACTTTGCGTCGATTTCCAAAACCTTAATAGAGCGTCTGACAAAGACAATTATCCTGTCCCTCCCATGGAACAGATCCTTCAACAAGTATCTGGTTCCGAGAGGCTATCTTTATTGGCTGGTTTCTCTGGATACAACCAATTCTTGATGTATCCACCAAACCAACTCAAAACTACCTTCCATACCCCGTGGGGCACTTATGCTTATCTCAAAATGCCCTTTGGATTGATTAATGTTGGTGCTACCTTTCAGAGAGCAATGGACATTGCTTTTCGAGGCTTAATCAATCACTCATTCGTATTTTATTTAGATGATGTGACCATTTATTCTAAAAACAAAGACGATCATCTAGCTCACTTACGAGTCGTTCTGATACGATGTCGTAAATACGGCATCTCCTTAAACCCCAAAAAGTCCATCTTTGCAGTAGAACAGGGTAAACTACTAGGATTCATTGTGTCTAGTGATGGGATGATTATTGACCCTGAAAAGACTCAAGTCATTGCTAAACTTCCCCCACCTACATCCAAAAAATCCATGCAGTCTTTCTTAGGCCAGATTAACTTCGTGAGAAGATTTGTCCCCAGCTTCTCCGAAATGGTCAGGCCTCTACAGAACCTGATTAAGAAAGACACCCAATATCACTGGGGACCCACAGAAAATCAAGCTTTTAATGCCATAAAGAAGGCCATAATAGACGCTTCGTCTCGCATGAGCCCTGACTTCTCTCAAGATTTTACGCTCTATACTTTTGTCTATGATCGTTCCTATGCCGCAGTCCTAACTCAGAAGAATGTCAAGAACAACGAAGTACCCATTACCTTTATGAGCTCTTCTTTCAAAGGTGTTGAAATTAACTACCCAGCGGTTGATCGGCAAGCCTACGTTGTTTTCAAATTAGTTAAGCACTTCTGGTCCTATCTTTTGAAGTCAAGGACGAAAGTCATTGTCCCCTACCCTGCCGTAAGGAACTTGTTAGTGCAAAAGGAGTTAGGAGAGAAGAGAGCCAACTGGGTCACCTCCTTGCAGGAGTATGACTTAGAAATCACCCCATCTCATATTATGAGAGGCCAAGGGTTGTGTAAGTTGGTTGTTGATTCGGAAACAGGACAACAAGAAGATAGTGATAAGTCAAACCTAGGACAAAGCAACCAAAGTTTAATCTGTTGCGCACAAAACCTCGTTAGTCCCTAGTACGGTGATATTAGATTATGTCTTGAACATGGGTCAGCACCCCGTCACCTTGACCCTGCCAAGAGAAGAGCGTTGAGACTAAAGTCCGCCTCCTTTCATCTAGTTAACGGTATACTGTTTCGTTAGAGTTTTGACGGCGTACTGATGCGCTGTCTCAATAAAGACGAAGCAGAAAAAGTCTTGCTCGAGTTGCATGCAGGAGAAGCTGGTGGTCACTTCGGTGGTGACACCACTGCTCATAAGGTTTTAAGAGTCGGTTATTACTGGCCCACGCTTTTTAGGGACACTCATGCTTTGTGTCGCAAATGTATCATCTTTCAGAAAGCATCAAGGCAGTTGCAAAAACCAGCCTTTTCCTTGCAACTCGTTTCAGTAGATTCTCCTTTCCAACAATGGGGCCTTGATATCATAGGTCCAGTTAACCCTCCATCCTCGCAACAGCACAAGTATATTGTGACAGCCACAGATTACTTTACTCGATGGTCTGAAGCTGTTGTGCTAAGAACTGTCAACACCAGTCAGGTAATCGCTTTTATGAACTCAAATATTATCCCTGATTGTCTAGTCTTTGACAACGCTTCATATTTTTCTTCTCTTGAGATGAGTGAGTTCGCTTTGGATAAAGGAATAAAGCTGAAGTATTTTTCTAGTTACTACCCCCAGGGCAACGGCTTAGCAGAATCAACAAACAAGAACTTGATTAAAATAATCAAGAGAACTGTGGCTGAAAATCACAAGAACTGGCACAATGCACTATTGAACGCACTGTGGGCTGATAGGGTAACACCCAAAGCCGCTATAGGTAACTCCCCCTTTTTTCTCGTTTATGGCAGAGAAGCTATTCTGCCACCTCACATTCTTCTTCCTTCGCTTCAATTGTCACAAAAAGTCCAAGAAGAAGATTGTCCCCCTTTAGAAAACTAAATTAACGCTTTGATGAAGCTAGAAGAAGTAAGAGCCCAAGCTAAGCGTAAGTTAGATCAACATCAACAATTAATTAAAAGTTGGTTCGATTCTAATTCTGCTTCTGATAGGAATTTTGAAGTAGGCGATCTTGTCTTGAAGTGGGACAAACCACATGAAGGAAAGGGTGAGCACACCAAATTTCAAAACTTATGGCTTGGACCATTTTTAATTGCTGAAAAGTTGGGTCCTAGTTCCTTTCGATTGCAGAATCTTGAAGGGCAGCTTGACACCTATCCGGTGAACGGCCAAGCCCTGAAAAGATACTTTGCTTGATAACTACCCTTGTATATTATGTAAATATTTCATTTTTGTTTTCATTTTCGTTTGCTTTCTGTTTTGATTTTGATTTGAATTTATCAGTTTGTGTTTTTGAAAGATGTACATACCTGTACACTAAGCTATTCAGACAAAAACAATAGAAAATTCCTTCGTTGAAATAACTTCTGAAAAATTTGTACAAACATCAATGATATATCTCTGAAACTGATATCTATGTTGGAAAATTTTGTTGTTTGAAAGAAGTTTACTGATTTCAATCTCTGAGCAAAGCTTGTCATGATCATCTATTATCTTTTTATGCTGTCCCTTTTCCGTAAAGGAATGACTCAAAGGATGTCTCCCTGTCATAGAAAGTTGTTTTGTAAATAAAACATCTCTGGAGCTAAATAAAGGACAGTGCTAAAAGATTATGATGAGGTCAAAAAATATGTTAAAAATATCAAGATTTTCAGCGTCACCCCGCTCAGCTATGTATCTACAAAAGAAAAACAAAAAAAAATTATTAATAAGAGCTGTGGGAAGTGCTTGTAAACCCGTCAGGATACTGAACAGGTCTGCTGGCAGCGGGTAAATGCATGCATGGCGTCAAGACAACTTCGTCGGGGTACTGAACAGGCCCGTTGGCAGCGAAGCAATGTCGGGTACATGAAAATCTGCAAAAAATATAAGAAACCTCTTTAATGTCCTTTATTCTGATTCAGAACTTCTTGGCAGGATACAGACGTCAGAGTGGGTTAAATGGCAACCCTGTCGAGGCTATGGATGTCTGCTGGTAGTAGTGGCCATGCCAATAGTATTGAAGATTTTATCTTTAATATCGTGACTTGTTGATCTTAAGACTGTCATTGGTTTTCATCTTTTGAACACTGCTAGAAAAAAATGATTAATGATGATGTTAGTACAATTTTCTAGTTGTTATTTTTGAGTTGAAATTATCTTTGATGTCCTAATCTGAATTTGTTTCTTTTGACAGAGATAACTACTTCTACCAATGTGTCACCATTGTTGGCAACCAATTCACTTTTTTTATTATCCTATAAGCTGCCTACACCCATGTCTTACGAACATCAAGTTTTTGTCGCATTTTTCAAATAGACGACATTTTCATTTCTTGCGACATTTACACTTTTGTCTTCGTTAAGTTTTCACGACTGTAAGCCTGAAAACTTCTCCTTTCGAAGTTGTTTTTCAATCATGATCTGAACTGTGAATATTTATTTTTTCATCATGCCTATTGCGCTTACCTTTTATTGATCATTATACAACTGGCAATATCCTTTGATCGGTTCTCATACTTCGATTGATTGTTTAACTTGGTTTTATTGAAGGCATTTAGCATTTGGATTTGCACTTTATATGACTTGCCTGATCATTGATTCTATGAAATGCATAGGGGTTTGATTGAATTTTATATATATATATATATATGATATGATCCTTATGATAATCTTTTCATAACTTATTGGCTTGTCAACTTATGAGTATCGTTTGGCACCTTGGTTAAACTTTTGACTATATACATTGGCGCATATTTGATTTTGGGTTTTGATTTATATGTCGGATTTGTAAATTCTATGGCATAGTGTTGGCGCGCATTGGTTTACACCTTGGATTTCATTGGTTATACGCGTGATTTAATGGTTGAACTATTATTATGGAGTAAAAATCTATGAAATTTGGCGGTTGTACTTGGATAATGAATATTATGCATGGCATACTCCACCACCTTCGCATGCTCGCATTAATGCTTACCCCTTTTGCTCGTTCATTGTTGTTGGTTTGGGTAGCTCTGTTACTGTGTGTGTTGGTGAATTCGAACCCTTCCCTTACCATGCATTCGGCTCCATGGCACTAGTCGTGAGAGTTGAACCCAATGGCAGCCAGGCCCTGTTAATGTTTGACAATGCCCGCCAAGATTTGGCAGACAGTGGATGGCTTACCTTTGTGAAACGATTCGAAGGTTTTAACCTTTGCGTAGCTCGACAGTTTTCCATGACCTTCGATGGTTGCCGAGCCAAGGTAGGCAATGTACAGTTAGAGATTGATGAACAGTTCATTATCTCAGCCATGGCGTTACCTATCTCTGGACAGCACTGGTTTAAGAATTGCAAGGTCGAAGAAGTGTCGTGGACATTGTTGTTTCAGTCGCGCAAAATCACCTCCTGTGATATAGGTATGCCCGTAACTATGCTAAAACAATGATGGAATGACTTGTTAATGATAATCAAGCAGTTTGTGACCTGTGAAGGTCGATACGGGCTTGTGTTCCTTTACCACCTGTGTCTACTGATGATTTTTATAGGGTATCCTCTAAACATCCCGTTCTATTTTCATCGGAGCCTGTATAAAATGTCCAAAAAATATAAAAGGCACAAGGCTAATAGCAGCCTGTTTCATCATGGACTTATTAAGATCATTGTTTTTTATCAGTTGAGTTTGAATGGTGACAGTTGGAAGGCCTTCATCTCTCGTAATGGCTTTGAGGACATCGATCCTATACATGTTGATAAACCTATGGTAACTGAGACTAAGGTTGAACCGCCTCTACCCTTACACCTCCTACTGCCTAAACCCTTGACCAACCCTCCTATCGACTTACCCAACACTGTGACTAAGAGTGCAGAGGCCATTACAAAGCCTATGAGCAAAAATCTCAAGGAAAACCTTGCTATAAACGCCAAAGGGAAAAAGAATGCACATTTGATTTCATGGATGGCAAGGAATAAGCCAAAGACCCCTGTTGAGCCAAACCCTATCGTTTTGAGTGAGGACTCCGATTTGGAAGTGGAGCGTTTCTTGGCCAGCGAATACCCTTATTCACAAGGTTTGTGTGCTGAACCCTCATATGATTTTGTATCAAACCTACCCCGCTGCCTACAGGACGACCCTGACTACCCAGGCATTAAGTTGCCTTGTGAAACCCTTGGCCATTTGCCCAAACCCTTGCCTGCTTTGTCTAAACCCACACAGTCACCCTGTGACCAATGCAATTCATGGTTAGAGCGATATTATATCGATGTTCCAATACTTCAGTCAAGGATTCAATCATTGGAAGACCAAATTGCAGTCCTAACCAGTCAAAAGGCCAAGCTCCAAACGACAGATAAGAAACAAAAGACAGTCGGCTCTATCCTGTTTAAAAATGTGGAATCAGCCACGGCTGTTGTAAATTCCAAGATGGTATAAACAAGCAGCCTCGTCGCTACACAGGTATGGAAAATTTGATATCGTTTTGTTTGTAAATAATCTAGTTTGCTATAATGATTTGTATTCAGGTTTTAACCATTTATGTTCACATCTTGAATGGCTTTGTTATATTGCATGCATTCTATATATAGCTTTGTTTTGATTAGTTAGATTAGTTAGATTAGTTTGTTTTATTTAGTTTTAGTTAGATTAGTTTGTTTTATTTAGTTTTAGTTAGATTAGTTAGTTTAGATTAGTTTTCTCTTTGGTTTTCCTAAGACCTTAGATCAGCTAACAGAGCCATTAAACCCGTCAGGGTGGTTCATTCCAAATGGCTTGGGTTATTAGACAACCCCGGACCGGTTCCACTCTCCCAGTTGACGGACAGTCAATTTTGCCCGTCAACACTGCCCAAAATTGAAAAAATGATGACAAAACTCCCAGCAACATGGTGCCACTGTATATTCCATTGTAGGGTGTGGACCATAGTCCTGTTAGGAGGGGTGGAGGCATTTCCCACCGTGTATCCTATGAAAGCTGAAGTCATGGGAGGACGGTGTTAACTCACGCTCCCCTAGACGTGTGATGATGATTGTCAATTGCCTACTGGGGAAGCTTGGTCAAGATAGTGACACTTTCGTTTACGGGTTCTATTTGGAGTTAGGTCAATATAGTTGATGCCAAGATAGTCCAGCAGAGGAAGGATAGGTATGGAAGATGGAAGTAAGTTAGGGAGGAAGGATGAGTAGAAATAGTTGAGAGTGTATGGAGATTTTCCTTATGGTGGAGTTTATTGTTTTCCCTTCTGAAAAGAAAATGTGTATATATGTATATTCATCATTACTTAACTAAACTACAATTGTCTAAATAAAATTGTTGAGCTAGATTATTGTAATTAAGGGAATTCACAAACATTTCATTGGTTTATTATCTTTTAAAAAAAAAGTATAGTCTTGTTGATTGGATTGGATGCATACATAAATTACTATAGGGGTGATAGTTATTGTTATTAGTACATGCATGAGACTTGTATATGCTAGCTACACATACCTTTCTTGTACATGTGCACTAGTATGTATGAGTTTTCTTGGCTTACTTACTAAAAATGTTGGTTATTGGATATGAATGTGTGAACCTTGTGTCTTTTCCCTTGTATCTTAAAATACTTTAACTTCAGGATGAAGTTTCCTGGAGGGTGGGTGTATGTAAAAACCCTAAGTAATTAATTAATTATACTGATTTAATAATTGTTTAATGTATATTAGTTAATTAATTAGTTAATTAATTAATTAATTAATTGTCTTGATTTAATAATTGTTTAATGTATATTGGTTAATTAATTAATTAATTAATTTCATGATCAAATATTGGTTAATGAATTTAGTTTAATAAAATTTAATTTATTAAATGGAAACTTAATGTATCGAATGAGGGAACCATTAAAGAGAAAGGGGATAAGGTGGTTGGCATTGAATGGAGGGATAAGGTGGGTAAGTCTTAATGAAAGTGAGAAGGCGGTGAATGGGAGAGGGGAAAAGGAGGATAAGAGGAGCAAAAAAATTCGAGGAGAGGACTATATTGTTGGTTTGGGGGGTTGGAGTAGCTTGTTGGAGGTTGGTATTGGTTTTTGCTTGAGGAATTTGTTGGAATTGGTGGACTGAGACAAGGGGGCACCAGTTTGCTGGGAGTTTTGGGCTCGGAGGCTAGGAACCCTTACGGAATCCTGGAGCTAGGGAGTCGGAGAGTCTTTGTTCCTAGTTGGCTGGGTGGTTAGACGGTTTTAGGCAGAGCATCAGGCAGAGTTGGAGAACAGCAGTAGCATCAGTTAGAGGTATGTATTTTCATTATTCTGTTGTGTTATGTAATTTATTATGATTTGCTCATAAATTTTAATTATGTTGAATGGTTATGAATGGTTATATGTTGAATAAGTAATTGTAAAGATGTTAGGATAGCACTTCTCTAATTGAATTTATGTTTTATAAGGCTTTGTTGGAAGAGACCTTACAGATGTGTATGGATTGGTGCACCTTCCAACCATTTTTATACAATTGAATGGATGGGTGGTTTATTGCATTTGACAAATATACCTAAAATAATAGAGAGTTTCCTTTGTATTTCCTTAGAAAATTATGGGTAGAGTTTATTTTACATCACCATGTCAACTACTTTGACATTGGTGAATTCCAGGGGATGGGTTGTGGGTCCACAAAGGATAGATAAATTGTTAGTCGTGATCCATTTCTAGGTCCTTGTCCTCCTTGGTTGAGGCCTACCCCCCCTACCCAACATCCTCCCATAGAAGAAAGCATCAACCAAACCCAGACATCAATATCCACCTTAACCCATATCTTGGTGTAGCACAACACATTTATAACATTATCCTACCAAGAGAGACCTTCAAATGATGATGGGAGATGGGTTGGGCCTTTAGGTACTGCAAAAACAATTGTCCAAGAAAGGGAATATGGAAAAACTAGGCATTTCCATCCTAGTTCATGTGACCCTCACAAATGTTCGAGCTATGGATGGACTTATTATGGGTCAATGGAGGCCACTAGACATGATAGTCTCATGGAGGAGGTTAGTATCTTGATCATCTCTATGTTTTTAATTGGTTATA
>ML779969.1:326114-353551 GCA_009831015.1 Picea engelmannii
TATATATATTTATTTATTTATTTATTATATTTTTTTTTCTATATTTAATTATATGATTTTTGCAGTTGCTACGCTCGGATAGCAAACCCTCAATGTTGACAGATGCTTTGGTGTCAATTTCCATCACTAATGCAACAACTTGCTCATTTGGTGTACCGCACACTCAGATATGGTGGAATGAGCAATTCATGAATTAAAATGAACCTTCCTAACAAAAATTTTCATATGTTTTTAGTCCATGTTCTAGACACTTTTAGTTTGAATGTGCATGTGTTGTAGCACGAATGCTAACTTGATCTTTCTTAACCAAGTATGCACTTCCACTTTGTTGTAATAGTTATATTGTTGGGTATAATTGTGACCTTAATTTAATGTTGTGAGCATTCCCTGTGAGAGTTGACTTGAATGTTCAATCTCTAGAATTATCCATTGCATGTTCTTGTACGTTCACATGTAGTGACGTTCCAATTTCACCAATATAGACTTTGTCATGGGAACATGGGATTTTATAGACACATTTTAATTGCCTAATATCTAATGAGTCTTTCACCGAGTCTACTAATATTCTAATGGTGTTCGTGGGATTGAAGTCTATCATGATGTTCCTGCTTCTTAGTATTTTTCCAATTTGATTTGTGGTACATGTTATCGCACAGATTATAGATTAAGTAGAGTCCCTCACAATCCCAACCAATGGACAACAAACTGGGAACAAGACCCACTGTCATCTCAAGAAGAGTCTCGGGTGACCCCTGGGGGAAAATACTACATATGGTCAAAGGCCCTAAGGGATCATGATACAATACTTGATGGGCTAGGATGGAGATGGGAAAGATGAAGAAAAGGGTAATGTGAAGAAGGAGGATAAGGGTGAAATCTTAAATACCTGAAAAGATGATTCAACCCAAACCAACTATGCACTAAATCCAATGCCTAAGTATAAGTTCCACCTAAAAGTAATAATGACAAGTGTCTAACAAAGCATTATCATATGTAATTAAGGATGATAAGTCACAAGTTATATTCAGTGGAACAACAATATCATTCAATTATCCAATTCCAATAATTATGGAAAAATTGCATAAGATGGATAAGATATTCTAATACTTGTCCTTCTAAGTATAAATTGTAAGATCAGATATGAAATACTTATAACAACAGTAGAAATGCAATATCTATAAGCTCATTATCAACAGTAAACACTTCAAAATCAGCCAAGCAAACCAAGAGATTACAATGTAAAGATACTTGGCGATTTTTCCAATAAGCTACTATTGCCTAAGAGTGATTGTCCAATGATTTTTCAACAATTATTGTGCCCTAACCAGATCTTATGTAATTTGTAACAGCAGCAAAACTCTCTATATCAGCAATATAATCATTAAACAAGCCCACAACATTACTTATAATACTTTATAAGTGATCTCCAATAACTTTCCAATGAAAGAGGCATGCTATCCAACAATTTCCAAGTAAATATGAAGCATATACCAGATATGATATGTGATATCACAGTAGAGAAATCAGCAAAGAAAACACTCTAAAAGATGCCTAACAAGCCTTTTAAACTAACTAGAACACTTAAGAAATGTTAGCAATTAACTAGGAAATAAAACTAGTTAGACTAGCACACTAAACTAGGAATTAGAATAAGTTGTCCTAAATTAATTCAGTGCATAAAATTTCAGCCTTATGGCTGTATCTTTCATTGTGGTACAACATATTATCTAGACACTAAGTCGAAAATCTAATATTTTAGAATTAAATCCCTACTCAAGCCACACAATTTAGACTATCTACTTGTTAAATTTGACCCTAAAATGAGTAAGATCTACCAACCTAGGTTTAGTAAAAGTAGGTCAAAATTGCAGCAAAAAAGGGTTTGAGAGTTGAGGAGGTTTGGGCCCTCAAAATTTTCAATAGGTTCGCCCTAGGGGAGCGAGTTCATCCGTGCAATCAAACTTGTGTTTTGGTGAAATTCTATGTATCCCAATGCAAATTCCATGATCTTCGGTGCAGATTAGTGCCTTGATTCTTTGGGTAAATGGAGTCAAAAGATGCTTGGAGAAGGGCCAGAAGACCAAGAGTAATTTCTCCCTTGTAGGTTGTAGTATTACCTATCTTTCAAGAGGGGTTAGCCAAGCAAAACGTCTAGCCCAAGATGTCAAAATAAAATGATAAAAACTTGCAACAAGGTTGTTAGTCTCATAATCCTTGCAACAAACTTTCATCAATAAACTAAATTTCTAAGGTTGTAGTGTTAGTTATCCTTAGAACAATTTTATATTTAAGCACAAAGACAATTAGGGTTTGCAAGAATAAATGAATAAATCATAAAATGGAACTTTCTCACCGTAAACTTTGAAGAAGATGATAACAATAGCATGTAATATCCACCATTCATCAATAGATTCATCCACAAAGCATTAGAATATCCATAATGAAAGCCTCCAAGAAAGTTGCACCATCCAAAATGCTCAATAATACTAGTTTAGTGAAAAAATTAGGCAAAGAGTGATAGCATTATGCCACCAAAACCATTCTATCTCATGAAATCAAGTGGGGAGTATTTATACATCTCCCTCAACTTGATTTTTGTCCACATACTAACCCACTTTGGGTTATCTACAAAAATTGTTTGAAATAATTCAAAAATATTCTAGAAAAATCACCTTACAACTAATTTTGACCATTTAAACAATTGACTTAACCATAAATGGTCAAAAATAATCTCCTAGTGAGAATCTAAATATAACTCACTTCACTGACTCCGAAAATATAAATAAAGGTGGTAAATCCACCAACAAAGTCATTAACGACCTAGGAATACCCAACATCCTCCTCAATAAAACAAGGGATCTTCTCCCAAGGTGTCGCCCAAGGGCCCAAAGGCCATCGATCCCTTCAAAAATAAATGTGAAGTCGTGTAGTGAGCCTCCCAAGGCTAACACATGAGTTGAACTAGTCAACATGAGTCTCAAAAAGGTGCAAAGTCCTCCTCCAAGTGGGAAAAATCAATACCAAGTCAAATCGCCCCCCATAAATATGCAAGTGGTAAACCCCAATGGAAAAAACTCCTCCAAAAAATGTGGGAAGAAGCCTACAAAGGTTCAATCATCAAGAAAGGTATGAAGCCATAACCCCAAAGCCTCCAAAGGCTCAACGCTTACCCAAAGTAATGCAATGTTGCATCATCCAATAGTCAAAAAGGGGTGATGTCACCCTCCTCAGGGGGTCAACCTCCTCAAGGAGTCACCAAATCTCCTCAAAAGTGGGGCGAGTCACCTAAAAATCATGATGATGAGGCTTGTGAAAGATCTCAGGCATCTGACAAGTGAAAATGGGGAATCCAACCTAGGGTTAGCTAACCCTAGTAATGTCACGACAACAATAAATGATGATCTAGCACCTGTATAATGGCTCAAAGGCTACGAAATGTAATGACACATGGAAATATCCTGCAAGACAAGACAAAACATGTATATCCACGAGGAAAGAAAGCCTAAAACCATAGCAAGATAAAACCAGCGTAATATAAGAGCCATTAAGACTAGTCCATCACACTCCTCTATCTTAAGGATGTTATACCTCTTTCAAATTCAAATTAAGGGAAGCTCATCAAAGAACTCCAGTAGGCTAAGTTACCCCAAGGTAGAGAGGTTGGTTCCTGAGAAGCAGATTTTCAAGGTCACAAAATGATTGAGGGGCGATCATGGGTTAACTTCAAGGTGTCGGAAGTTTGAAATACAAGGGTTTGTAGTATCTCACTCATGGGTGCATATGATGGAGGTGAACTACAACCAATGGTTCCTATTATCGGCGAGTCTTTAAGCCCTTAATTTCCTTTTACCACATCATCAAATGAGAGATAACCCAAAGAATATGTAACACTCTAGCGATATTCCCATGAGTGATGGCATTTCTTGCTCTTTTCATTTTTTCTTTTGATTTTTTATTTAGTTTTCTCGTGTCCCCATTGTGTTGAAAAACACATGCTTAACTTGCTTCACAACACCCCAAGAAATATGTAGCGCCCTGACAGTGCATCCAAAAGTGTTGAAGACTATGGGCGAGTCTTTGAGGAAGTAACCATGATAGGCTTTTGCTAGCCACCCCCTAGGCATTTAGCCCCTTCTTCCCATAGAGTGAGGAACGATCCCTTCTTGGGTAAAATCATCCCACTAACTTGAAGGAGTAGGATATGAAAGAAGGATATGAAAATGAAAAGTGGTAAGCATGGTGATGAATAATCCAAAACAAGTCTGAGTATGTACCCCTTTTCCCAAAGGTTTCCCCAACTATCCTAAGAAACCAAGACAACCACCAAGGTATGACTAGGGAATAAGTATAACAAACGAGCTAATGTATCATGATCAAAAGGAGAGAGTTGTACTAGTCATAAATGCCTCAAATATTAAGCTGACACTTACCATGATCAAAGTCTTACCATCTTGTAACATGTCTTGTGAATATATCATGTAAGCTCGTCCAGTATCATTGTGCCATCTGTTGCTCAACTGCTACTCATGATATGCCAAATGTGAGGAGGAAACCATGCAATTCAAATCCAAGTACTTCCCATCTTCCGACTCTCCATTTCTGCAACACAAGCGCCTCTAAATGCTACCTCTGAAAGGTTATCCACCAAATGGGGGATAACATCTGGCTCCTACTCGGGGACTTGTGCTTGCTCGAAGAGTGCATGAGAACCTCATATATCTGGAAAGGCACCTGTGACCTATAAGGAAACATGCAAATGTCAAAAGTATCTCGTAACTAGGAAAGAAAAATTTCATTATTTTTTATGAAAATGCAAAGCACACAATGAGCACTTAAATGCATGAGTTGAAAACACACAAATGATCGACAAGCACATGTAACACATATAATCTAAACACACACAATGCACCTAATCCGATATATAAATGCACTAATGTACATATGAGCTACATACTCACCTAAGGGTCTGGAGGACCCTAAGGACCCTTCAAATAATATGGCTTGAGGAGGGACCCATTAGTAGGAAAAGGCATTGTCCTCCCCTCACTAGTGATCAAGTAATATGATTTTTTTCCATCTCTTCTCCCAACCATGAAAGGACCAGTCCAAAAACTATCAAACTTTGTATGCATTCCTGGTTTTTCTTTCCTCTTGTCCCACATCAGGACCAAATCGCCTTCTTTATACTCTTTTCCCTTTGCCTTTTGGTCAAAGGTTCTTTTGATTTTATCCTGATTTTTTATCATTTGATTCAAAACATTTCTCCTTGATTCGTCTAATGCAACGAGTGGATCAATCCTTTCCTACAATGCCTCTTTGTCATCCACAAAGTCTTGTGTTATCTGAAACGATGGGATTTGGAGATTTATGGGTAACTTGGCTTCAATCTAATACACATGCTCGAAAGGGGTTTTCCCAGTTGACGTTTTAGTAGTTGTTCGGTCTACCCACAAGGCATACTTTAACTTATTGTCCCAACACTTCTTGTTTTCTCCAACAATTTTCTTTATTATGCTCATGACATTCTTGTTTCTAGATTCAGCGAGCCCGTTCCCCTGTGGGTACTAATTGGAAGAGTGTGAGAGGATGATCCCATATTTTAAAAAAAAATCCATTCATGGCAACCAAGCTAAAGGCTTTGGCATTATCAGTAGTAATTTTTGCAGGAACACCAAATCTTGTTAATATTCTCTCTTCAATAAAATTCATTACAATTTATTCAGTTTCTTTCTTTGTTGGGATAGCCTCTACCCACCAGGTGAAATATTCAGTGGTTGTAAGGATCCATCAATGTCCATTACTAGAATTTCTCAACTATAACTGGCTTTAGAGGGAGGGCAGGTAACTTATGTTTTTTGGTGAAAATATGACAAGGCTCATAGGACCTGACATATTGGTGAACATCGGAGAAACTTTTAGGCCAATAGTACCTAGCTCTCAGCATCTTGTGGGTTGTGGTGCGGGCAATGAAATGTCCTCCACATACTCATGAATGAATTTCTTCCAATAGCCTATTGGCTTCGTCTTTGTTTACACATCTGAGAATCACCCCATCTGGATTCCTCCAACCAAGGCCTCCCGGAGTCAAGCAATATTTAGTGGATTTCAACCTTAAGGCTCTCTTCTTATGATCTGGGAGGTGCTCAAGGCATGATAGATTCTTAAGATAGTAGATGAAGTCAACATACCACTCTTCATCTTCGAGCACATAAGAAGTAACGTTGATTTGGTCCATTTTTTCCAACTTGATAGCTTCCTCATATCCCTTAGTCAACATTCTTGCTAGCCCTTGTCCCTTGATTTTTTTTGTTGGTTTTATTTCTAAGTCGTATTCTTGAATCTGTGAAATCCACTTTCCTCGATCCCCAAGGCCGTGATGTTAAGATAATATATCTTTAACTGCAGGGTATGGGACAGAAGCCTTGATTTTGTTATATCTGACATAGGTTCTAAAATGTTTAAGATATTTCACTGCGGCATAGGCTTGTTTTCGGTGGCCTTATAATTCAATCCAACATCTCTAAGGAATTTACTCATAAAGGCTATGGGTTGCTCATTTCCTTGGTCATTCTTTTGGAAGAGAATCTTGACGATAATATCCTTGGAGGCAAAAGAAAAAATCATGAAGTTTTAGTGAAGTCGGGACTGACCAAAACATAAGCATATGCAATTGTTCCCTTGATGTGCATGATATATTTGTGGCCCTTGATATTCCATTTAAATTCCATGTCCTTCATAAGAAAAATGTTCATGGGCCTAACTATTTCAGCAAAATTCGGGATGAATCTCCTATTGAAGTTGATTTGCCCAAAAAGGGATTGCAGGGCTTTCTTGTTTTTAGGGAGAGGAATTTTCTTAATTGCTTCAACTCTGGTTGGTTCTATTGCAATTCCATCCTTAGAAACAATGTGGCCCGGTAATTTTCCTTTATCAGCACCAAATATGCACTTCTTGGGATTGAGGAATATGTGATACTCTCTACACTTCTCAAAAATTTGGTGAAGATGTTGGATGTGTTGATCCCTTTCCTTAGATACGGCGGTTAAGTCACCTTGATAGATCTCAATGATTTTCCCAATCAAATCCTTAAAAGTGTATTCCATGGCGTGTTGAAAGGTGGCTCCGGCATTGGTCAAGCCAAAGGGCATCCTCAAGTACTTTTAAGTTCCCCATGGAGTGGTAAGAGCATTTTTTTGTTGATCTTCATCTTTTACCAGAACTTGGTTATATCCAGAGAAACCATCAAGGAAATACATCATCGCAGCTCCTATGACTCTCTGTAGCAAGTGTTCCATGTTAGGTAATGGGTAATTATCCTTTAGAGAGGCCTTGTTCAAATTTCTGAAATCCACACACAAGTGTATATTACCTATAATTTTCCTGACGATGACAAGATTAGAGATCCAAGAGGAATACCTAATTCCCTTGATAATGTCGGCATCCATCATCTTTTTCAATTCCTCTCGAACTTGAGGGGCCAACTTTGGATTCATTTGTCTAAGCTTTTGTCTGAAAGGTTTATCACCCTCAACTAGGGGAATGGAATTTTGAATCACATCCTTCCTGTAGGCCTTCAAATCATCGTAGGACAATGCAAACACATCCTTGAATTCTATGATGAGTCTTATGATTTCCTTTCTTTCTAGGGGGGTTGTTCCCTTTCTGAGTTTCACCATATTTGGATCTTGACTAGTATCGATATTAACTTCGATGACTTCATTGTCCAGGTCCTTAGTGATATTTCCTTTATGAATTTTGTTCTATTCAAACATCTTTTTTAGGGGGATCGTTCCTTTGGGCAAGGATTTGTCATCCAGATCTATGATTTTGATACCACATTCTTCAGCTAATAGATTTATCTGATTCGCTGTGAATTTCCCTTTATTTTTCAGAAACCTATTAATTTGATCATCATCTTCGAAAACTTGCCAATGTTCGAGGTTATCTGGGATGGAAGGTCTATGGTTGATTTATATTATATGCGAACAGTAATTTGTAGTGCGCATGGATGCGGCCGTTACAGCTTAAGAGTCAGCCACATGGTTTTCTTCCCTAGGAATGGCCTCAATAGAGAATTGGTCAAAGTGTTTGATAGATTCTAAAGCCCTATTTGTGTACTCTTTGAGACAAGGATTCTTGGTGGCACACTTATGGGTGACTTGAGAAAAAATCATATATGAATCTCCCCTAACATGAAGGGTTTTGATATTCTTTTCAATAGCAAGCTCCATGCCAATAATAAGGGCTTCATACTTGGCAATGTTATTGGTGCATTCATACTATATTTTTTCTTTCTTAGGAGATGTCAGAACTATGTCGGCACCAGAGTTGAGGCTCAAATGCGCATCATCGAATTCAAGAGCCCAAGTGCCCTCCCTTTGTTGTTTTGACTGCACTACAGGACCAGGTGAGAGTATGGTATTTTATATCTCATTGTCTATGACAAGGATTTGTCGTATTGGGTCAAGAGGTTTTTCGACATGACACCTAAAAGTAGGCTCTCGTCGTAGAACAAACCATCCTCCATTGGGGCCTGGGATGGTAGCGTAAGATAAATCCATTTGGATACTACCACCAAGGTTGGTTGCCCATTCTCTTGATAGCAACATTCCCTAAGCATCAGGTATGTCTATTACTACAATATTCATAGGGAAGGATATATGATTACACTCTTTGAGGTTCACACTCGAACCTTCTATGATGCCATGGAAAGTGATAGGTTTAGATTCCAAGACACATACATTCCTATAGGAACGAGTAACTTGAATCCCTAATTAATTCATGGCAATCAAAGGCATGATATTTTTTGCAACACTTGAATCTAGGATACAGTTATGGAGGTAGAGATCATTGATTACCAAAGAGATGAAAAAGGGGGGGTTCTTCCTAAACTTCTCGTCGAAAGAGCTTCTATGGAGGATTATAGGGAGATCTTCTTTGGTCTTACTTGTAGGACACCGAAGAAGGTTTGTCTAAATTCTAACATTTTCTCTTAATCTTTGTTCAATGGCCCCAAGTCTTCAGGGACAGGGGCCCTAGTGTATAAGGTTTAACACATTCATGTGTACTTTGGCCATTAATCTTTGATGGGTGCCTTCCAAGTATTCGACCAGGAAGTTAAAGGCCATCTTTGAAGGGGGGATGTTTCTAACGGCTATGTTCATGGAGGGTGGAGTCACCAAGTAAGTTTTGAAAACTCACCAAAAAGGGTAAAAGGGTAAGACCCTCAATGGAGTCGCCAGGAAAACCAAAGGAAATGACTCTAGGGGAAAAGGCTTGCCAAATAGGATGTCATTAGGGATCGGAAAGGATTCAAAATCCTCCCTGGCAACGGCACTAAAAATGTTATAGCACGGATTGTACATTGTGTAGAGTCCCTCACAATCCCAACCAATGTACAACAAACCAAGAACAAAACCCATTGTCACCTCAGGAAGAGTCTTAGGTGACCCCTGGGGGAAAAGATTGTGGATGGTCAAAGTCCCTAAGGTACATTATACAAGACTTGATGGGCTTTGATGGAGATGGGAAAGATGAAGAAAAGGGTAATGTGAAGGAGGAGGAGGAGGGTGAAAGCCTAAATACCTGCAAAGACAATTCAACCTAAACCAACTATGCACTAAGTCCAATGCCCAAGCATAAGTCCCACCCAAAAGTAATAATGAAAAGTGTCTAACAAAGCATTATCTTATGCAATTAAGGATGACAAGTCACAAGTTATATTTAGTGGAACAACAATATCATTCAATTATCCAATTCCAATAATTATGGAAAAATTGCATAAGATGGATAAGATATTCTAATACTTTTCATTATCAATATAAACTATAAGATCAGATCTGAAATACTTATAACAGCACTAGAAATGCAAGATCTATAAGCTCTTTATCAGCAGTAAACACTTCAAAATCATCCAAGCAAATCAAGAGATGACAATGTAAAGATACTTGGCCATTTTTCCAATAAGCTACTATTGCCTAAGAGTGATTGTCCAATGATCTCTCAACAATTATTGTGCCCTAACCAGATTCGATGCAAATTGTAACAGCAGCAAAACTCTCTAGATCGGCAAGATAATCATTAAACAAGCCCACAACATTACTTGGAATACTTTATAAGTGATCTCCAATAACTTTCCAATGAAAGAGGCACGTTATCCAACAATTTCCAAGTAAATATGAAGCATATGCCACATCTGATATGTGATATTGTAGCAGAGAAATCAGCAAAGAAAACAATCCAAAAGATGCCCAACTAGCCTTCTAAACTAACTAGAACACTTAAGAAATGTTAGCAATTAACTAGGAAATAAAACTATTTAGACTAGCACACTAAACTAGGAATTAGAATAAGTTGTCCTAAACTAATTCTCTACATAAAATTTCAGCCTTATGGTTGTAGCTTTCAGTGTGGTACAGCAGATTATCTAGCCACTAAATCAAAAATATAATCTGTTAGAATTAAGTCCCTACTCAAACCACACAATTTAGACTATCTACTTGTTAAATTTGACCCTAAAATGAATAAGATATAGCAACCTAGGGTTAGTAAAAGTAGGTAAAAATTGCAGGAAAAAAAGGGTTTGAGAGTTGAGGGGGTTTGGACCCTCAAAAATTTCAATAGGCTCGCCCTAGGGGGGCGAGTTCTATCGTGCAATCAAAATTGTGTTTTGGTGAAATTCTATGTATCCCAATGCAAATTTCACAATCTTTGGTGCATATTAGTGCCTTGATTCTTTGGGTAAATGGAGTCAAAAGATGATTGGAGAAGGGCTAGAAGACCAAGAGTAATTTCTCCCTTGTAGGTTGTAGTGTTACCTATCCTACAAGAGGGGTTAGACAAGCATAACGTCTATCCCAAGATTTCAAAATAAAATGATAAAAGCCTACAACAAGGTTGTTAGTCTCTTAATCCTTGCAACAAACTTTCATCAATAAACTAAATTTCTAAGGTTGTAGTGTTAGCAATCCTTAGAACAAGTTTATATTTAAGCACAAAGACAATTAGGGTTTGCAATCATAAATGGATAAATCATAAAATGGAACTTTCTCACCATAAAATTTGAAGAAGATGATAACAATAGCATRTARTATMCACCATTCATCAATAGATTCGTCCACAAWGCATTAGAATATCCATAATGAAAGCCTCCAAGCAAGTTGCACCATCCAAAATGMTCAATAACACTAATGTAGYGAAAAACATAGGCAAAGAATRATGGTAKTATTCCACCCAAAKAATTYTATCTCRTGAAAYCAAGTGGGGAGTATTTATAGATCTCCCTCAACTTGGATTTTGTCCACATACTAACCCACTTTGGGTTATCCACAAAAATTGTTTGAAATAATTCAAAAATATTCTAGACAACTCACCTTACAACTAATTTTGACCATTTAAACAATTGACTTAACCATAAATGGTCAAAAATAATCTCCTAGTGAGAATCTAAATATAACTCACTTAACTAACTCCCAAAATATAAATAAAGGTGGTAAATCCGCTAACAAAGTCATTAATGACCTAGGAATACCCAACATCCTCCTCCATAAAACAAGGGATCTTCTCCCAAGGTGTCGCCCAAGGGCCCAAATGCCATCGATCCCTTCAAAAATAAATGTGAATTCGTGTAGTGAGCCTCCCAAGGCTAATGCATGAGTTGAACTAGTCAACAAGAATCTCAAAAAGGTGCAACGTCCTCCTCCAAGTGGGAAAAATCAATACCAAGTCAAATCGTCCCCTATAAATTTGCAAGTGGAAAACCCCAATGGAAATAACTCCTCCAAAAAATGTGGGAAGAAGCCTTCAAAGGATCAATCATCAAGCAAGGTATGAAGTCATCACCTCAAAGCCTCCAAAGGCTCAACACTTACCCAAATTTATGTAACGCTGCATCATCCAATAGCCAAAAAGGGTTGACATCAAGGGTGGTGTTACCCTCCTAAGGGGGTCGACCTCCTCAAGGACTCACCCAAATCTCCTCAAAAGTGGGGCGAGTCACCTAAAAATCATGATGATGAGGCCTGTGAAAGATCTCGGGCATATGACAAGTGAAAATGGGGAATCCAGCCTAGGGTTAGCTAACCCTAGTAATGTTTTGGTGGAAATAAATGATGATCTAACACCTGTATAATGGTCTAAGCCTATGGCCTACCTTACCAATCACTAAGTCTAAATTGTCATTTGTATTTGTATTATTCATTTATGATATTAGTAATATATCCTCAAGTGATGACTAATTTTTTAGTTAAGATCGCCTAGCCTAGTCATCATGCATGACTTTAGGATCTAGAGAAAATATCTCTATTAGGTGGCATCACCCATTGTACTATAAATATGTAACATTGGTGTGAATACAATAGGGGTTGGCTAGTGAGCCTTTTCCACCATCTTGTTCTTCTTATGCATATTTTATCAATTGGTATCAAAGCTTCTTTGTTTTATCAATTGGTATCAAAGATTCTTTGTTTTATCAATTGGTATCAAAGCTTATTTGTTTTATCAATTGGTATTAGAGCCATGGTGAAAATTGTGGAGGAAGAGAATTGGTGGTGGATCGAGGAAGTAAGGAAGAATTCTTGACATCAACCCGGATATCTTCAAACTCAAGAGCAACGGTACTGAGTGCAGTTTTGTTTTGAGGACTGTATCATGGACTGTATCGAGGACCGTATTGTGGACTGTATCAAGGATTGTATCATGGACTATATCGAGGACTATAACGCAGACTAGATCATATTAATATAGTCTGCCCAACATTCTATAAAATTTCTTACAGATCTTCCAAAAGAAATCTGGTTATTGTCCATTACATGGAGATCGCCCAAGAGAAGTTGAGCGCTTGACTGGTTATACCATGAGTCTTAGCCATCAGAGCACTTGACATTAAAGAGGAATCTCAACGATTCACTCATCTCATCAACCATATTCTCAAAAAAAATTCTCATCCAATATCTCCACATCGAAACTCGTTGTTAGATGCCATCGATTGACATTTTCTGATGAGATCCTGCAGCAATCTACACCAACATAATACAGATCTGTTTTTAGTCTGGATTTATTTTTCAAGGAATGTCTTCAAGGAGAGTGATGGACCAGTATGGAGGAATGATGTAGAACATTTTCCCAAGTTAAAGACAGTGATTCGGTACCTACAGTAAATAGTTCAAGAGATAATTTTTCATGTCATGTTGTTTATATGAATGTTCTATGTATTTATAATGGAGGAATCCCAATTTATGTGTGAATTGGGAATTACGAATGCCTGTATAAATCTGGGATTTCTTTGAGAGAGAGGTTCTTTGTTCATATAAAGAACAATACTTTGTTCTTTTCTGAGTTTTTTGTTGACCATCTCAAAGCATGAATTAGATAATTCATTGAGCATTAAATGGCATATGTATTAGAATAGGTTTGTTGAAATGTGTGACAGTGATTTAATATTCCATTGATATTAGAAAATTCGAACTTGTATTAGAGGCAATTGTATAGGGAATAACACCCAACATTATTGTATTAGAGACTAGTAATTGTATGCCCAGATCGATGATTAAACAGGCTTGCACACATTACAACCAAAATTCTTGCATGGAGCTACATGTGGAAACACACTCAGTCTACACAAAACAAGAATGAATGCATTGTCATGGAGGAAAGAATCGTTGATCGAAACAAGTTTAGTGTTATTGTTGGTTAAATAGAAATATTGTTTGGAATCTCTACGTATATCTAAGATAAAGGTGGATAGAGAATGGAGCTATTCATAAAGGTTCGGGGTCAAAGACTCCCTAAATCTGTGTTAATCCATTATTAAGAAGCGAAGAAGACTACGCATCTAGATACGCCACACAGAGATCCTCCATTTGTAGATCTGCCATAAAGAAATCCGCCATCTAGCGATTTTCCACACAGAAATATGTCAGATCATGAGATAATCAACATAAAAAGATGGAGATGAATAATTTCCTGTGGCTGCCTTTGACGCATGAAGGAGGAGAGCATGTACCTGCCTTCTACGATCTGAGCGAGAGTGATGAGAGCAGCATGATGTTTTTTCCAATCAGGATCAGCCAAATATGTAGGAAGAAACTCGGAGGCAACGGGGACGATGGTATTTCCTCCTAGAGAAATAGCCAAGCGATCCAAACACTCTTGATCAACAGTTACTTGATTCATCGACATCTTTGTCTTCAGTATTGGTAGAATTTGTGTGATCCAGAATGGTGTCCTTGCTCTACTCATAAAGAGTGGTATATATGCACATGTCCAGTAATCTATTTATATGACACTACACTTGCTTAGGTTATTGAGATGCAGTGATCATCGCCCCATTTTGACAGTAGCCAAAGCTCACAAACGATGTCTTTTTGGGATTCTTCAAATGACTATGAGGATCTTAGGTGATTCACTAGCGATACTGCAAGTCGACCGCTTCACATCCATTCCCAGAGGGTTTTAAGGGCCTTGAGGATTTTGAGGGTTTCCTTGATCCCATCGTGGGGACTTGAGATCTAGAAATGGCATTCCATTTGAGCCATTCTTAAGATCTCATTCAAAACCTATGGATTTTTTGAATAAAAACCACGATAATCCAATCCAAATTTGTCAACAGCAACATAGCCATGCCCTTCACAAGCTTCTCTAGTGCGATCTGATCTGCAGCATCAACGATTTGCATGCGTTGGATATATGAGCCCATATACAACTAGCGTTGACAGGGACTCGATACTGTGTGGTTTTGTTTACACTTGGAACCAAGAGTCGAAGACAAAAATACCTAGCGCACCTCTCCTGGGTATAAAACTTTGGTTAAGTGTTTTTTTGTGTGTGCCTTTTTATAATGTGCTCTACTTCCCTTGTTTTTAATTAGATTCGGTGCATGTGAACTTTGGTTAAAAGGCTTACCATTTGTGGGTTTGATCCATTATTTTATGGAAAGGGGTGTTTGATTATGAAACTCGTTATTGTGTAAGGTTGCCATCAAGGGGCATTTTTGGGTTTAAGTTTCCCTATGCCTAGAATTGTAAAGGGGTGTTCTTATGCTGCCATATGTGTTTAGGATGGCATAAAGGGGGTAGTTATTTTGTCGTTGATGCACATGTTATAAGTGGATTTTGGGATCTATCCACTAGTGAATATTTGAGGCATGTTGCCATAAATTTAAAATTGATATCGCCAGATTGTAAAATATTGCTAGTAGACATTGCATGGTAATCAATTTATGGAGAAATTTGTAGAATAAGGAGAAACGAAGCTTAGTTGAAAGATTCATGTAACTTTTGTATTAATAAAATTATTATTTGTGGTGATGGTGTCCTAGATCTGCCCAAAATTGAATAAGGGGATCTTAGGTACACCTTGCATAGTGTGTTGTGGTGAAATTTTCATGGAGGCTTATATCGTTTACTGTCTAGTTTTGACATAAACAAACTTACAATTTTAGCATTTAACGCAACACACACAAGATCAAGCACAATGTTATTCAAGCACAATCAAGCACATATGATCAAGCATATGTGAAGAACATTCTCAAGCATTCAATTCGTCAACCACATCAGTAATGGACAAATCAAATATTTCGAACTCAACACATAATGGAGCATTTGAAGTTAAATTGTAACTTGCAAACAATGTTTGTTGTAAGATTACTTGATCAAGTTAATTTGTACTCGAAATAGTGTATTTTTAACTGTAATTAAGTTGAGTTGAATTGAATTTGTCATAAGGTGCATTCTCGATTGAACCAAACACCCACTACTTGATTGTGTCATTCTATTCTCAGGTCTATAGGTTAAGTGGTTGAAACTCAAATCATTGTAAAAATCAAGTTTTCAGGTACATTTTCGGTAGTATCTGACACCCTCAACTTCTTGGAAGAAAGCAAGAAAATTTCAAGCGAGCGAGTACAAGCGAGCATGAAACAAAATCAAGCGAGCAATTCAAGTGAACGAGTTGCAAGCAAGCCTACTTTTTTTGAGTCAAATTGTAATTAGGATCTACCTGCACAAGGAGACCTCCTTTAGTGTTTTGAAATGCCTCGAAGTCTCGAATTATTAGAGTTATTGAACTCTCTAATAAACATTGTTGAAGACAAAATAGTCAAACTTCACAAATATATCCTTCAATCAGTGCCAACTTGTTTGCAAGTGACACAAGCTAAAGTTGGACTTCTTCAATATCTATCCCAACTATTCAATGATGAAATCAAGGATCTCAAAAATCAACAGCCAATGAAGTATTCTGAACTAGTTTTTGTTCAAAACAACCCTCTCTATGATGATTATGATGATGTTTTTTATCAACAGTCAGTGAAGGAGCAACTCGGTAAGACAACTCCATATGCAGATGAAGATGAAGTTATTCTTGAACCTACTTTTCAAGAGTTTTCTTTTGAGTTCAGTGAAGAAAACCTTTCAATGATGCAACAACATGCAGTAAATCAACTTCCACAGATGTTAAAGCAACAGGTTCATAATACTCTTTCCAAGCCCATCATCAGACTTTGGGAAGAAATCATCTACAACAAGAATAGAACAGGACTTGGATATGACAAGGAAGTTACCTTTCATATTCTTGATTATTACAAACCAATCCAGTTCCATAGTGTTGGATTTCTTCAAGAAGATTCACTTTCACCTATTCCAATTCTGCATCAAAATGAAAAATGCCAACATTTTAATCGAGTTGGTCACAAGGAGAATCAATGTTTTGATCACCATCCTTGCCAACATTGTGGAAATCATAACCATTATTCAGATAGATGTTCAACAGTGAATAAACTTACAAGATTGAAGATTCACTATGAGTGGATTGATCCTTGGCAGTGGTCATCAACAACCAAGAAATTATATAAGTCTTACCATAGAATTCAATCTCGAGTAAAGACAAATATTGTAGCTCATAGCCTTTTTGTACCTCACATAAGTTGTCCCCTTATAGTGTATATTTCAAGCATGGCCCTCACGGGACGAGATAACATGTGGTTTTTTTTTTCCGCATGCCCACTTTTTGTTGTACTCAAATGGAACAAGTATGGTACTCTCTTGAGCATAGAAGGAGGGAGTACAATGATGGAACTCTCATGCACCTTAAGGGGGGGAGTTCAAAATTCCAGTAACAATTGTTCATGAAACCACTTGTGGTCTTTCCTTTCAGCTAACAAAGGGGGGAATTGATGATGGAATTGAAGATGGTTGTCAAACCGAAAATTTCGACAACAAATATGCCAGATGGGCATGAAATTTGCCAAATGGGCAACTGCGGTCTATAAATGAAAGACTTTAGCAGAATTATTGTTCAATAAGTTTAAGTTGAATCATTGTTGTAGGAAAATCTCTCTGTGGATAGGTAGATCTCCTCTTGAGAGCTAGACTCTTAACTCTTAAGACAGAAGGTGCTTAACATGGACACTGACTTCCTTTTAGATCTAGATAAACTAATGTGTGAGGAGGAAGGAGAAAAGAAGTACCTTTTTACCGGTGTTTGTCCCTACACAGTCCGAGTTGAGCTCCAATCTTAAACTCCTCGATAAGCCTTGTAGACAAACAAAGATACAACTAGCTTCCTACTCTACTAAGATTAACTCGAAACAGATCTATCTATTAGAGACAAGTTCATGTGAGATCAAACACAGACTTGAAAGAAACATGCCAAGAATATTATATTAATGAAAACAACAATGAAGAAAACTTACAACCATAGATGTGAGTGCAGCAGCTTCATCAAGTTCCCCTTGTCCAAACCCTTGCTTAAACAGTCCACGCACATAATGTTGATGTTCCAGATGACATCTTCCTCATGAGATCATAAGTTTGGTATAATTCTCAATCTCCATTCCCCCTTTCCTCCATGGAAATCCCTCATTATATAGGATTTGGAGGATTAACCACCATGGAGAGGATCTCTCATCAGATCCACTAAGAAAGGGATCTCTAATATATTAGGGAGAAAATATCTCTTAAGGATTTTGGGGAGGAAATATCTCTCAAGGATTTTAAGGAGGAAATATTTCAACCATCCATGAGATCCTCCACCTTCCCTAAAAAATAGGAAACCAAATGTGAGGTGGACTCTCACACTTAATTACTTTCTTTTTCATGAATATTAATAATAATTCATGTTCATTTGATTCTCACACTTAATCCATTTATTTTCCATGAATATTAATAATAATTCATGTGTACTTAGTATTTTTTCCTTCATGTAATATATCCCTCCTCCACATTGACTAAGGATTGTGACATAGGTTATTCCATGGTGTCAAGGTGTATGCGACACTTATACGACACTTTACGACACTTAGGGTGAGGTACCTAGGTGTGCAAATTTCATGTGTAACAATCATACATAATTGGGATGTTGATTTTTATTTTGAGAGCAATGATGTGGACGTTTGGTTCACATAGATGGTCATTCGACCTAGCAGAGGAAAAGAGGATCCTTCTGCATTACAGCTTGGCATTTGATTGAGTTGTCAGGAATTTTCAAGGATGTGTCAGACTAGAATTTGATTCACTTCTCTTGGTTCTCTCTCATCAGATTGGATTTTAAATTAAGTGAAAAAATTGCATGCATCCTAGCTCGCATGATTACATAGTAATATTTTCTAGAGATGGCAGACTTTGGCAGGATTATGGTTCAATGACTTGCAATTGAATCATACACATTATACATTGGGATGTTGTTGGACACCTAAAAGTGTCAAAATTGGTTAGTGGTCATCTAAAAACGATCAAATACATGGTATCAATTAGTCATTGGTTATCCCAAACCACAAATTCAGAGAGCACTTCATTGATATACTGATAGTAGAGTGGTGATACTACATGTTCACCAATTAGCAGAATACATTAGATTGTTCTAGCTAAAATACTTGGAAAATTGATTGAATTGTCAATCAGTCAAGGAATGTTCAGATATTGCAGTTGTTCACTTCCATATCTCATCTCTTCCAGTTCATTTTAGATGAACCATTCAGCATCCATATTGGCGGTTTTTCATGTAGTTCTTCATTGAGGCTCAGCTCGGGAGTTTCGGTATGAAGACTTGGAATTGATACCATTTTATGCTTAATTGTTGGTATTATTGATCGGACTTGTGATTGAGGGGGGTATTGTTATCCTATGGCTTACATTACCAATCACTAAGTCTAAATTGTCACCTATATTTGTATTATTCATTTAGGATATTAGTAATATATCCTCAAGTGATGACTAATGATTTAGTTAAGATTTCCTAGCCTAGTCATCATGCATGATTTTAGGATCTAGAGAAAATCTCTCTATGAGGTGGCATCACCCATTGCACTATAAATATGTAACATTGGTGTGAATACAATAGGGGTTTTCTAGTGAACCTTTTATGTCATCTTGTTGTTCTTATGCAAATTTTATCAATTGGTATCAAAGCTTCTTTGTTTTATCAATTGGTATAAGAGCTTCTTTGTTTTATCAATTAGTATCAGAGCTTCTTTGTTTTATCAATTGGTATCAGAGCTTCTTTGTTTTATCAAATGGATCAAAGTCTACGAAATTTAATGACACATGGAAAGATCCTGCAAGACAAGACAAAACATGTATATCCAGAAGGAAAGCAAGCCTAAAACCATTGCAAGATAAAACCAATGTAATATAAGAGACATTAAGACTAGTCCATCACATTCCTCTATCTTAAGGATGTTATACCTCTTTCAAAGTCAAATTAAGGGAATCTTATCAAAGGACTCCAGTAGGCTAAGTCACCCCAAGGTAGAGAGGTTGGTTCCCGAGAAGTGGATTTTCAAGGTCACAAAATGAGTGAGGGGCGATCATGGATTAAACTCAAGGTGTTGGAAGTTTGACATACAAGGGTATATATATCTCACTCATGGGTGTCTATGATGGAGGTGAACTACAACCAATGGTTCATGTTATCTGTGAGTCTTCAAGCCCTTAATTTCATTTTACCACATCATTACATGAGAGATAACCCAAAGAATATGTGATGCTCTAGAAATATTCCCATGAGTGATGTCATTTCTTTCTCTTATCATTTTCTCTTTTGATTTTTTCTTTATTTTTCTCTTGTCCCCTTGTGTTGAAAAACACATGCTTAACTTGCTTCACAACACCCTGGGGAATATGTAGCGCCCTGGCAGTGCATCCACAAGTGTTGAAGACTGTGGACAAGTCTCTAAGGAGGTAACCATGGTAGGCTTTTGCTAGCCACCCCTTGGGCCTTTAGCCCCTTCTTCCCATAGAGTGAGGAAAAATCCCTTTTTGGGTCAAATCATCCAACTAACTTGAAGGAGTGGGATATGAAATAAGGATATGAAAATGAAAAGTGGTAAGCATGGTGATGACCAATCCAAAATAAGCCTCAATATGTATCCCTTTTCCCAAAGGGATCCCCAACTGTCCTAAGAAACCAAGACAACCACCAAGGTATGACTAGGGAAGAAGTATAACACATGAGCTAATGTCTCATGATCAAAAGGAGAGAGTTGTACTAGTCATAAATGCCTCAAATATTAAGTTGGTACTTTCCATGATCAAAGGCTTACCATCTTGTAGCATCTCTCGTGAAGATGTCCTATAATCTCGTCCAGTATCACGGTGCCATCTATTGCTCAACGGTTTCTCATGATATTCCAAATGTGAGGAGGAAACCATGCAATTCAAATCCAAGTATTGCCCATCTTTTGGCACTTCATGTCTGCAACCCATGTGCCTCTAAATGCTACCTCTAAAATATTATCCACCAAATGGTGGATAACAGTACCTTTGATGTATGGAAACGT
The DNA here is from genome assembly GCA_009831015.1 of Picea engelmannii. Classification (NCBI taxonomy): domain Eukaryota; kingdom Viridiplantae; phylum Streptophyta; class Pinopsida; order Pinales; family Pinaceae; genus Picea; species Picea engelmannii. The sequence goes on from ML779969.1 coordinate 346,888, forward strand.
GAGCTTTGGGATATCCATCTTCCTATGTAAGTGTCCCATGTTGATTATTTTGTGGATTCTCTTGCATATCTACCAATCATTATAACCATTCATTCAAAAGACCATAGTAAGGTTATCCAGTTCATAGTTCAAGTGTTTTGCATCCAAAATTATTGTGGCCCTTATGGAATGTGTGTGAATGATGCTTACTTTTTGAGATAGCTAGTGATGATAGTATGCATGAAGTTATCTCTTTGTGTGTGACTTCCTCCTATACACTTGATACATAAGTATACCATTGATCTTCTTGATGAGCACTACATCCAAAAATTAAAGTTGGTTGTCCCTTTCTATCTCCATGATGAATTTGAAGTGCTATGAGAAACTATTGATGTTCTTGAAGAATCCTTCAAGATCCTCTCTAGCATGCCCCCATTTGGTGAAGATATAATCCACGTATCATTTCCATACTTCTAGGTTCAATGGAAAGGAGTTTAAATCCCTTACTTCAATTTTCACCATGTAGATGTTTGCAACTACTAGTGATTGTGAAGAGCCTATTGCTACGCCATAAATTTTCTCATAGATATTTCCTTTGTATATGAAATATGTTGAATTAAGGAATTTGCTCACCAATTGAGCAGTTTCAATGTCTATGATGTCTTCTACTACATTAATGGCATTGTCCACTAGGACCTTGGTATAGTGAGACACAATGTCAAAGCTTACTAGAATATCACCATCTTCTACATTTTGGCTTTTGATACATTTTACAAAGGATGACGAGTCCTTTAAAAAATGTTTTTTATTTCCAGGGGGGAGGATGAGTAACTTAGAAAGAAATATTTCCATAGAATATGTCAAAGATCATATCATGTTTATAGTTGGTATTAAGGAGACACCATATTTATGAATATTGGATGCACCATATATTTGAGGCATGATAGCATTCTTTGGAGTGACCTTCTTCTTAATTGATTCATCAAGGGATGAACACTTGATCATTGTGGACACTACACACATTAGTTTATTCCTAGAGTCTTTATTAATTACTCTATGGATTCCACATGCGAGGTGCTCCATCAATTTGTTATGGTAATCTACTTCATCCATATGATATGCCCTCATAGATGACAATATCATCTGCGGTGATTTTTCTTGGATTGAATTATAAAGTATAATTTTGTAAGTGTGTTAATTCATTGTGGAAAAAATATTATAAGAATGTTGTTTCTCTATCCAATCTCTGAAAAGACGAATCACACCTATGTGCAAAAAGACTCAAGATCTTGCTTCGAGTAAGAGGAGAAAGATCAAATTTTGGGATTCACATAATAGTGGTGAGGGTGGCAGTGGTCAATGAGTGACAAATGTGTGTCATTTTGTATCTATGGCACCATATGGCATTCTTCCATGTTTGGGCACTTGCTGCCATTTTGTATATTGGGCGTGATGTACCATTTTGTAAAAAATGTACAGATGAGCCGATTTTGAATATATATATATATATATATATATATATATATATATATATATATATATATATATATATTTCATGGCACATGATGATGACGATGATGATTTACCCCTATACATATGTTATATTTCATGGCACATGATGATGATGATGATCATTTACCCCTATACATATGCAAACACAATAATCATTAGCTCGTCTAATTAATATCATCATGTAATATACCAGATATAAAATGTATGCAGAATAGAAATAAAATGCTAGAAATGGCATAATAACAGCAATATAACCAGAACATTCACCACAATAGCACTGAAATGATAAGAGAATAATAACAAAAATAACACTTTGAATCTGAAAGCAATGTTCACGGGCCTCTTCGAAGGGGAAACCTCCAGTTGAGCACAGCTCTATTACAATAATATCCAAGTTAGGGTTCTCATACCCTCGACTGCTATTTATACTAAAAAGAAGCATCTAGAGGAAGATCCTTCTAGAAGCAGAATCTTCTATTAGGTCTTATTACATCCACCTTATTCTATTTTATTAAAAGGCCTTATTAATATTGACCTTTATTACATCCAAATATATTTTTCTACCTATGTGTGGGTTAGGATCCTAACATGTCTGCCCCCTTAAAAACAACCTTATCCTCAAGGCTTGAGATGAGGAAATTGTTGCAAAATGGTAGTTGGTTCCCAAGTGGCATCTGCTGGAGTTGTATCTTTCCACTGGACTAGCACTTCCTTGATGATTCTTTGACATAGACGATGCTCACGTTGGTCCAAAACTGCTTCTGGTTGTAGCCAAATGGATCCTTCTTCAGCTAATTCTAGAAGGTTGGTTTGAATTTGGCACTTAGTTCCAATCACCTTCTTTAAGCATGAAACATGAAAAATAGGATGTAGCTTTGAATGGCTGGGAAAAGCTAATTGATAGGCTACTTGTCCCACACGCTTGATAATGGTATAAGGACCATAAAATTTTGGCGCTAGCTTCTGACAATGCTCGGCCTTGAGGGAAGTTTGGTTGTAAGGTTGCAGTCGAAGAAACCCCTGATCCCCTTCTGCAAATTGACGTTCAGTGCGACCTTGATCTGCTTGTTGCTTCATGTGATTCTGTGTCATGACCAAATTCTATTTGATTGTACGAAGAATAGCCTCTCGAGTTGTAAGTGTTAGGTCCACCACCTAGACCTTTGAGGCACCTGGTAATTATGAGAGAACTGAAGGTGGCTTATGTCCATATACTACTTCAAAAGGAGTCATACGTGTATTTGTATGGTATAAAGTGTTGTACCACCATTCAACTAAGGGTAACCATTGAGCCCACTGATTTTTCTTTTCCGAGGCAAAAAACCTCAAATATGTTTCCAAACACTTGTTGACAACTTCCGTTTGGCCATCAGTCTGGGGATGATAAGTTGTGTTGAGATGCAATTCGGTGCCTTGTATCTTGAACATTTCTTGCCAAAAATTGCTTGTCAAAGTTGGGTCGCGATCAGAAACAATAGAGTGCGGCATGCCATGAAGCTTGAAGACATGATCCATGAAAATTTGAGCCACCGTGGATGTTGTAAATGGGTGTTGAAGGGTGCAGAAATGAGCATACTTGGAAAGGCGATCAACAACCACCATGATGACTGATTTATTTCCCGATTTGGGTAAGCCAGTAATAAAATCCATAGAGATATCCTTCCAAATAGCAGGTGGAATCGGGAGCGGTTGTAGTGTGCCCGGATATTTGACTGTTTCTCCCTTGTTGCGTTTACAGACATCACATTCAGTGACAAAATTACGAATGTCATGTTTCATACCATCCTAGAAAAAGGAATGTTTGACCCTGTCATAGGTTTTGGTGAACTCGGAGTGCCCTGTGGTGGGTGTAGCATGAAGCTCAAAAAGTACCATGGATTTAAGCTTTGATTGTTTACTTAAATACAAACGGCCTTTATATCAAAGTTCATCATGGAGCCAAGAGTACCCTGGGGAAGCTAGAGCATTGGACTGCAATTGTTGGATCAGCTGCGAAATTTTGGGATCTTGTAGCCATTCCTGGCGAACGGCTTGGAGCCAATCTGGGACAATGAATGAAAGAGAAAAAAGGGATCCTTCATCTTCATATTTGTGGGAAAGTGCATCCATAACCACATTGTCTATGCCTTTCTTGTAAATGATCTCATAATCAGATCCAAAGAGCTTAGTCACCCATTTTTGTTGTTCTGGGGAGGAAATGCATTGTTCCAGAAAACACTTGAGGCTTTGATGGCCTGTCTTAATTTGGAAATGTTTCCCCAATAGATAAGGTTGTCACAGATCAACAGCATGCAGAATAGCCAACATTTCCTTTTCATAGATGGATTTGCCCATATTTCTTTCAGATAGTTGCTTGCTGGTAAAGGCCAAAGGTCGACCCTCTTGCATAAGGACAGCACCAATTCCTTTCCCTGAGGCATCACATTCCAACACAAAGGTCTTTGTGAAATCGGGAAGGGTGAGGACTGGAGTGGTGCACATGGCCATCTTCAAGGTGTGAAAATCTTGGGCAGCGGCTGGAGTCCAAGTGAAAGATTTCTTTTTGAGGAGAGCAGTGAGAGGTGTTGCAATCTTCCCATAATTCTTAACAAACTTGCGATAATACCCTGTTAAGCCCAGAAATCCACGCAATATCTTAAGAGTCTTTGGGTGAGGCCAATCTTTCATAGCTTCAATATTTTTAGGATCCACCCTGACGCCATCCTTGACAACCAGATGACCCAAGTATTCTACTTTTGAGGCGCCAAAAGCACATTTAGAATGTTTAAGGAAAAGTTGGTGCTGAGAGAGTAGATGGAGAACTCGATCCACATGAGAAAGATGTTTTGTCCAGGTTTTTCTATAGATGAGGATATCATCAAAGAAAACTAAGACAAAATGGCGGAGAAAAGGATGGAAGGCATGATTCATGAGGCTTTGGAAGGTGGAGGGGGCATTACACAAGCCAAAGGGCATGACCAAAAACTCATAGTGGCCCTCATGAGTTCTAAAGGTAGTCTTGGGAATGTCTGCCTCTTTCATACGTATCTGGTGGTAGCCCGAACGAAGATCCAGATTAGTGAAGAATTGGGCGCCACTCAATTCAGCCAGGAGGTCATCAATGACAGGAATGGGGAATTTGTCTTTGATGGTAAGTTTGTTGAGGGCACAAAATTCAAGACACATTCTCCAGGAACCTTCTTTCTTTAGGACCATGACCATAGGATAAGAGTAGGGGCTCGTACTAGGGCGGATAACACCTGCATTAAGGAGTTCCTGGACCATTTTCTCAATTTCATTTTTTTGGGAAAAGGGGTGATGATACAGACAGATATTGGGAGGAAGGCTTCCGGGTACAAGGGGAATGGAATGATCATGAACACCACAGGAAGGAGGGAGTTCGTGGGGAGTGAAAAAGACCAATTGATGTTTAGAAAGGATGTCTTGGAGGTCTTGCAAGACCGAGGGTGTCTATGTTGCTTGTATGGCATGGAGTTGGGCGATAACACCATAATGACCTTTTTTGAGCAGCTTTTCCATGCGATGGGAACTAATGATCTCAGGTGAACCGACGGTGATGCCTTGGAACTTATATTGGTGGCCCTCCTGGTCAAATTGCATGGTTAAGTCTTTAAAATACATGAGAATGGGACCCAAAGTCCTTAGCCAGTCTGAACCGAATACAATGTCACAACCTCCCATGTCGATAGCAAACATATGGGATTTCAAGTGGTAGTCACCAATTTGGAGACGCACATTTTCACAACACCCTCCACATTTCATGGAACCACCATTGGAAATCATGATTTGGAAATTATTGGCAGCATGGATGTAGCAATGAGTTTCTTGGGCAATGCGGAGATGAATAAAATTATGGGTGCTGCCACTATCAACCAGAATAATGACCTTCTGATGCTTTATGTAACCGATTAGCTTGAGGGTTTGGGGAGCAGAGAAACCAGTGAGAGCATTGAGGGAAATGATTGGGTCTACTTTGGGGGGGTCTGAGGGAGGGGTTATGTCAGTGGATTCAGGTGACTCAGACATAAGGGGAGTTTCTACATCCTCTTCTGAAATATCCTCGAAGATGGCCATAAAAATATTGTGTTCTTTACACTTGTGGCCCAGGAAATATTTGTCATCATAGTTATAACAAAGGCCTTTGAGTTGGCATTCAGCCATTTCAGCCCTGGTCAATTTTTGGATCTTTAGTGGAGCAGAGGGAGTAGTGGGATTTACTGGTTTAGGGCGAGGGATAAAGGAGGGTTTTTGGTTTTGAGAAGATACAACCTATTGTGCTTCTTTAGCTCTTTTAGTAGCCTCCACCCAACTCTGAGGCTGAGCCATGAGGACATGGGCCCGAATCTCATCCTTGAGGCCACTGATAAAACACTCTCGGAAAAAAGGCATCAGACATGCCCTCGGTTCTAAAAGCCAGGCACTCAAAGGCAACTATAAATTCTTCCATTGTTCCTAATTGTTTCAACTTTGTCAAACGACCCAAATGGTTGGTGTCGGTGTCAAAGCATTCATAAATCTCTACCACAAAGTGTGTCCAAGCAATATACCCTTGACGAGAGGTTTTTCTCCATTGCCACCATTGCCACCGTACTTGATCTAGATGGAGAACACCATACCGGAGTTTGGCCAAGTCATTTGTAATGACGTATAAAGAGAAATAATGTTCCATTTGGGTTACCCAACCAGTGGGGTCTGAGCCATCAAAATTGGTCACATCCACCCATGAAAGGCGTAGGTCACGTTGAAAGTGATGGTTTTGAAAGTTATTGGAATGAGAGGATTGGTCACCTTCAGGATGTGGAGGTGAGGAAGATGAAGGGTTATCTGTAGGGATATGCAGTTTGGTGTAGATTGTCGAAAAGACTGATTCAAGTTGGGTGGTGAGGTCTTGTTTGATTTCCTCCATTGAGGACTGCATGGTGGTATTGATGGTTGTAACATTGGCACTGAGTTGTTTCACTTCTTGTTGGGTTTCGAGGAGACCAGATTGCAAGGTGTTGAAGCGAGCTTCCAAGTATTGGCTATGGGTATTGTTATCACTCCAGGGAACTACTTAGGGCTGTAAGCTAAGTATGCCTGGTAACTTAAGAATTCAATACTTTTTTAGCCAAAATGGATCGATGGGATATCACAATAGCTCAATGGAAAGGTTGCTTATCACATAGTTAAATGA
>ML779969.1:354428-396900 GCA_009831015.1 Picea engelmannii
AGATCTTGATTTGGAGCTCGGGAAGGGGTCGAAAAGTTGCCTGCAAGTTTAAGTGTCATTTTTCCATTCGCAATTAAAAACTCTAAACGAACCTTTGTGACAAGTTAGCAAAATAATGGTGCTATTTTGGGAGTTAACAGGTATGGGCCATGAGGATGGAGGAACTGAAAAGGAGCGGGTGGGGTCAAAAAATTTGCTGAAAAATGATATGGATGAATGTGATAAGGGAAAAGAGATGAATCCAATGGAACAGGTCTCAAATAATGGTGAAAAAAAATCCAGAATTTTTTTTTTTACACCTGCGGAGTTATACTCTGGTCTGAAGAATACTGCAGAGAGAAAATGCCCAAATGCTTAACCAGAAATAAATGTGTATTTACTTGACAACCCTAACACAGTTGCGTGGAAATAGATTTTGTCTATTTTAATTTGTTTATGTTTCTATCCCCAAGGGTTAGGTATTCAAGGGTTTCATAGACAAGGGTTTTCCCTGTGCTATAGCTCTCTGATATACGTGCGGGGTCCAACAGTAGTACTCAGCCCAATATCTCAGGGCACTAACTAAAGAGGATAGACCGTACCCTTAGTCGTACTACCCAACTACCCAGGTACTAGAGAGTATCTTCCCAAGCGTTGTTCTCGGTGACACTATAGTAGTCAGGCGGTTGATTGGTTTATCTAAAGAGGGCTTCAGGTAATCTAGGTCAATCCGTACACAGGTGTTTTCTGATGCGCTACCACTCGAAGGGGTACCAACAGGGATTACAAGGATGGCCAACAGATGTGTGCTTAAGTACCACTTGTATTTCCTGCGTGTTTGAATCCTTCAACCACAGGTTTATGCGCGTAATGACAGATCTTTGTGGCTTGAAGATGCCGGAACACGTCTCTACCCTGGAAAAAAAAATTAACCCACACTTTCTGCCGAGGAAAGTGCTCTGATACCACTTGTAATATACTAGATATAAAATGTATGCAGAATAGAAATAAAATGATAGAAATGGCAGAATAACAGCAATATAACCATAACATTCACCACAATAGCATTGAAATGATAAGAGAATAATAACAGAAATAGCACTTTGAATCTGAAAGCAATGTTCACGAGCCTCTTCGAGGGGGAAACCTCCAGTTGAGCAGAGCTCTATTACAATAATATCCAAGTTAGGGTTTTCATACCCTCGACTCCTATTTATACTAAAAAGAAACATCTAGAGGAAGATCCTTCTAGAAGCGGAACCTTCTATTAGGTCTTCTTACATCTGCCTTATTCTATTTTATTGAAAGGCCTTATTAATATTAACCTTTATTATATACAAATATATTGTTCTACCTATGTGCAAGTTAGGACCCTAACACATCATGCTAATCAATTTTCCATTGGGTTTCCCTACTTGGACACAAGACATTAGTTGATTGATGTTAAACCCATTATCTTAGAAATCATTTTGTAGCTTGATATTGCAATTTCCATCTTGTATGTGTAACATTGAACGCCAATATTGAGAGTTGAATAAATGCTATTGTGTATGCTTATTTGGTTAATATAAATCATTAATTTCATTAATTATTTTCATGTGTGTGTGTGTGTAACTTCACTGGCAATAATATTGATGTATCTAAAGAAAATTAAAGAATTGTGGTTTTAAAGGATCTAGAAAACTACCTCTTAAATTATGTGTAATACATGCACCGCTACTTAAGTACACTTTCACCTGATGACGATGTTATTCAAGGTGCATTGCTTTATTTATCTTATTAAGTTGCACATATGTTCAATGTCATATTCCTAAAATGGCACTTGGATCTAGAAAAACAGAACAGGACATGACTCTTTCTCTAAGTTGCAGTCATCAAATCTACCACCAAGAAGGAATGAGTGACATACCTTTATATCGCTTCCTTAGGTCTTTGTTGTTCCTACTTCACTCTGGTGCTCTTGTGAGATCAGGTCCAAGACAACACAATCCAACCAAAGTGAAGATAGCAAAGTATATTCAATGTCAACCTATGCATATGATCAAGGAGTTATGCAATAAAATAAGAGTGATTTTATGGGAAAGGGACATGCCATTGTATTATATTAAATGAAAGTAGAAGATACAATCAGATCGCCTTAATGTGGCAAGCTTCCTTTCAGTGGTCCTTGGTTCCAACACACACACTTTCTCTACACTTGCATGAAGAAGATCAAGTACGGCTTGATAGACAAATAGAGTCTTCAAGCTTCAATTCAAACAAGGTTCCTCACACAATTCTTTCATCAATTCTCTATTCAACCTTGCTTAACCTTTTCCTAGAGAAACCCTTCAATATATAGGAGAAGGAGAGATGGTTAAAGGGATGAGGATGATCCCACTAAATCTGAGAAGTCGGTAGGATGCCAACCATGTGAATGCCAACTCATTTTCTAGAAGATCCCCTTCTAGAACCTTCGTAACTTCTTCATCCTTTTAAGCTTTGAAGCAGGTTCGCACCCTACCTATAGAGCAGACTGTGAACATCTCGCACTCCAAGTATAGGGTTGCCTACGAGAATCAGGGCTTCTCACACCCTACTACACCTGTGGCCTGTGAACTTATCTTAAAAATATGTTTTATGGAAGAAGACAACAGTCACTTTTCTCAGGCAAAAGGTCCTTATGAGATCCTGAACACATCACTGCAAAGACATCACCAAAGTATCCAAAATAATGTGTAACAGAATGCACCCCAAATTATGAGGTTGGAACTCGTGACAGTTGAAATACTTTGTAAAATACGTGTGTGTCAAAAACAAGGAGCGCACCTAATCGGAAACCTGCAAACAATCAAGCATCTGCAAAATATAACTAATTTTGAGGTAGGCATTCCCATGCTCAGACTACAAATGCATGAAATCACAAAAGTAAGTCAAGGCCACCAATTATACATCGTGGATCCATGTCATCAAAATACTACATAGCCACCAGGAATACACTGTGGATCTATGTGCTAGAAGACTCAGATGAAGACATAGCCACGTGACATACAAAGTGGATCTATGTGTCAACACAAATCATAAATACTCCTTCGCAACCCAGACCAAAAATATGAGGCCCGGGGGATTCAATCCTGTCGTCTGAAAATATGAATCTAGCCATGTGATTACATGTGTTGAAGTCGAACATGGTTGAAACCACTTGATTACCGATCATTGATAAAAATCGTTAACAAGTGCGAGGGAAATTGCCATTGATGTCAATGACTCCCAAGGTACCTAAGTACAATCCGAACGAATGTGAATTAATGAGTTGAAGTCGAACACTCGACGAAATCTCTCAATTAGGGACCAATGATGTGAATCCACTATCGAAAGTGAAGAGACCTGCCATTAAGGCATGCAATCTCTAAGGTACTAAATAATTTCTAAGTCTTATTCCCAGATAATAAGTTGGATTTGACGGAAAAAGACTCGTCACAGGAGGGCCTTGATGTATCCCCATCAATGACATGAAATAAGTAACATATTTTAGGGTAAGTCAAAGTATGATATGATTTGAAATGGACACAGGGAAGGCCAACATGGTAAGAATTGACAACTGCAGATGGCCGATTCAATGGAGGAATTCTCTTGAACATATGAATGACACGACAATGGTCTTGGCAGCATTGACTCAAAGACGACCCAAGATACGACCTTGTAGCAAGTCAAACGAGAGACAATTGAATTTTCCAACCTGGATGCAAATAGAGAATAGGGGATGTCATGTTCAAGAGTGACGCCTAATGCCACTAATACAAATACCAAAACATATCCCTTTCCCAAAATCCCCCCCCCCCATTTATGGCGAGTACCTCTTTACTTTTACGCAAGCTTGAGGAGGATAACATATGCTTGTTGATGTAAGCTCATCCTTTGGACGAGTCCCTCGAAGTATGTTTAATGAACCCTAAGAAGGAGTGGTTCGGTCCCATAAGGGCCTTTCGATGTTTGTTTAACGAGTCCAAAGATAGAAAACTCGGGTGTTTTTCATGTTTTGAGAGTCTAAAAAAACACTTAAAGAGAACTCTCTCAGTTCCTTTTTCGTAAATTAGTTCGATGAGACTAAAAAAGTGATAAACTATCACCCATCGAACGTTTTCTTCAAATACTTTTACGAGCGTGAAAAGAACAAGATCGCTCGGCAATCTTTTCGTTTTATGGAGCGTGAAAAGATCTTAAAGGATACTCCCTTGTTTTCGTCGTTTTCGTGTTACCATAACGAGTACGAAAAGATGAAAAGTATATTCGATTGTGTTCTCATGTATTTTCAAGCGCGAGAACGAATGAAGACTGAGCTCGAGGTTTTCCTTACAAAACCCTAAAAAGATACTCGTACATGTGATGAATATAAAAAAGAGAAAAAATGCTTGTATACCATCGTTTGGACTTCTAGGTCAGCTATCTGCAAAAAACCATACTCACAAAACCATTAGGGTATAAAAATAATATAAAAATCAATGAAAAATAGTAAAAAGGTGAATAAATATGGGTAAAAAGGGATTTTTACCATTTCACTGTTACTTTGCCAAAAAATTGTCCAACACACCTCCTTTTTCTCAAATTTCATCAATCGATCGCGGGAGCTACAAGTGATCATTCAACAAACGATTTCAGCCAACGAGGTAATCTCCTAATTTTTCAACTTTTCCATGGTTTACTTTTGATTTTTATTGGCAATTTTTAGAGTTTTGAGTCCATTTTAGGGCCGGTAGGTGAGCTCAAGCATTCTCGCAGGTGGGCCATTCGGGACCTGCGAGAATCTAAGATTTTCGCAGGTGGGATTCAGTGCACCTGCGAGAATCTCGCATTGTGCAAAAGCTTCACCTGCAGGAGCCGAAAAGTAGATTTTTGTGTGTGGTTTTTCTCAATAAAAAAATTTTCAAGAGGTTAAAATGAGTTGTTGAATTCCTTCTCATGGCTCCATTGCAGGTATTTCCATTGCAGGTATTGATCATCACGATGTTGGAATGGAGGGAAAGGGAACACAAGGAGGAGGATGCCATTGTCGAAAATGATCTGCGTATAGTTGCTTCTCTCCAAGAATGTGGGGTCTTAAAAAAAATTTAGGATCCCAGGCATGAGAGCCCAACTCAGGTTGTTAGATTACCTGGTCAACATGTGGGATGTGGACCAACAGGTATTTCATGTAGGGGTCCACACGCTTTCTCTAGATATTGAGGATATCTACTTTCTAACGGGGTTGTCATGACGTGGATCCCATGCGACTTTGACCAGAGATAGGGGTGGTGGACTTCCTATGAGCGAGTATGTTCGTCGACATTGTGTTCCTGAGGCAAAGAGAAGCAAGGGTAAGGTTGCCATTTGGGGGGTCCAATATTTGACCCTACGAACTATCTTGTTTACCATTGCACGCTTGGCTAGGAGCGTGGCTCCGCACATGGCTCTCTAGAGCTATTTCCAATACGCAATAGAGCACACAGAGCCTCAGGTTTTTAACTGGTCAGACGCAGTTCTCTGCAGCATGAAAAGGAAAATGACCAAGTGTAGAAGAGGCGACCTAAAGAAGTTCGGGTATGGTTCGATTTTGGTGTCTTTCTTCCTTGAGAGGGTCCCACTGCTGTGTCTATAGGTAGATTGGGGTTTACCAGCTCCACAGGATCCGAGGATGATGAGGTGGTGTAACCTCATGGCCCGACACGTAGCAGGCCCTATCATCAAATATAACGATTCATTTTTTGACTGGTTGAGGCCCCAGATGCTGATGGTTGATGACTATGCCTATGTCGGCTTGGATTTCCAAGGAGATTCGGAGTTTGTCCTGCCTGAGGATGCTCAGTGGGGTGACTTAGGTAAGAAGTACACATCTCATTTTTTAATGTTTTTGTGAATTTTATCATATAAAATGTTTTTATATTTTCGATCCAAGGACTAATCAAAAATTTCTTTTAACAACACAGATGTGGGGTCATATCGACTGCTAGGGACATCTCCCATTCAGAGGCGAGGAGAAGTGGTGCCAGTGGCAAGATGGGATGTTGAGGACTACGAGGCGATTGAACATAACTTAGAGGGACTGGTTGCAGATGTCCTAGATATCAATATTGGAGAGATCTCGAGATGTTATCAACGCCATACTATGGGCGTGTCTAAGTCTCTCAGTCGGTTGTTCTGTAGGGTAGCTCGAGCAATTGTGTGTGAGCGTCATCCCTGATGCTATTTTGTGGAAGCTATGGGCTTCATATTTTGAGATATTGGTCTTTGGACAGAAACTTTCTGTAAAAACTTTTGATCGTTATATACATATATACGAATTCTACCGGCTTATTTTGTGTTGTATAATACATGTGATGTGTGATTGGTTTATAAATGTCCCAAATGTATGTCTAACACATAATTAGTTAAAGCATCAGTCAATGTATTTAGACATCTAGGAATGTGTTGATATTCGATATAATCAAAATAACGTTCCAAGAGGCGAATTCGTAAATATACCCGTAATAAAGTAGGACTTTGGATAGCATAGACATTACTTAACTGTAGCACTACTAGTTGTGAATCGAGTCGTATAACTAGGTGGCGGATACCAAGCGAAATAGCATCAATCAACAATTCAATGACGGTGCTATATCCTGCGATATTATTGGTCACATGACCGAGGCAAACACCTCGTAGACTGATGAGTTTGTTTGTAGGTGCGTAAATTGCCCATGCAACAGAAGCTAAGTTCTAAGTACTACGATTAGCGCCATTGGCGAAACCAATGTGGGGTAGTGAATATTCCGACATATGGAAACCAAGTTCAACGCAAGGTAAGAGGTCGAGGGAAAAAACCAAATAACAAAAAAGCACACTAAAGTAACACACAAAAAGTATGATATAATAAAATACAAGCACTCATGCACAGATGATCTAAGCATAGTACTTATTTAAGTAAAGCCCATTTCTAGGTTCACGCAAAGGGGTACCATCCTAGTCCACTAACTCATAGGATAATTTTTCCAACACCTGTCTAATGATATAAGGGCCCCACCACATAGCCTCAAATTTTTCGGCTCCTAGCAAATCTCGATCTTTTTCATAAAGGAAACTGGATCACCTTCAGAGAAAACTCGTGGCTTGACATGCTTGTTGTATTGGGCTTTGATGCATTTCTTCTAGGTTTCTATAACTAGGGTGGCATCACAACGGGTTTCGTCTAGTTGCATAAGATACAACAGATGATCTTCTTCAGCAGAAGTGTTCGAGAGAAGTTCAATGGCTAGCTTTAGAGATGATATCTCACATTCAATCGGCAATATGGCTTCGAGACCATAGACTAACTGGAAAGGTGTAAACCCGATAGCAGAATTGACGGATGCCCGGTAAGCCCACAATGTTGAAAACAACATCATGTGCCAACTCATTTTGTGAATCCCTATCATTCGTCTAAGCATGGAAATGAGGACTTTGTTTATTGCTTCAACCTAGTCGTTGGCCTGTGGGTAATAGGGTGTTGAGTTTTCATGGAGAAGACCCAACTTTTTGGTGAGTTCTGACATCATGAAGTTTCTAAAGTGGCTATCGTGATCAGTAGCGATAGCTTGAGGAACACCAAACCGAGCAAGCATGTGATTGAATATGAATAGTGCTACAGTCTTTCCTGTATTATCAAATGTCGGCATCACCTTGGCCCATTTTGTAAAATAATCTACGGCTACAATAATGTATCCATGCCCCCGGCCGAGTGAGGGTGACATGTCATGAAATCGATACCCCATTTCGCAAAAGGTCCAATGGAAACTACAGGGTGTAGAGGAGTAGGGTGTGATCGTATCTTGTTGTTGTATGTTTGGAAAGCGTGGAATTTTTGGATGGCAATAATACAATATTTGAATAAAGAGGGCCAAAAATACATAGCTCGTAGGATCTTTTGCGCAGTAGCATACCTAGACATGTGACCACCACATTCTCCTGAATGGTAGTCATTCAAGGCTTTCTCGGCTTTGTCAAAGGTGAGACATCGTCGAAAGACGGAGTCAACCCCACGGTGATAAAGAGTGTCACTGAGGATAATATACTGATGGGCTTGGTAACGTATTCGACGGCAGTCAGTGCTAGACAAATCGGTCTGGAAAGTCTAAGTTTGGAGATATATAATGATATCCCCATACCAAAGGTCGTCAAAACGGATCAGGAAGAGGGATTCATTGGGTAATGAATCTGTTGCTACATTTTCCGTCTCAGAACAGGGAAGGTCACAAATCAATTCAACAAATACCAAGTATTTCTTGGACTTAGCATGTTCGAACTCTAAGTCAAACTCCTGGAGTATTACGATCCATTTGGAGTATTTTCCCCCTAGCAATTGGCGTGTAAGAATGTGTTGCATAGGGTTGCAATTGGAAATCACAGTAGTCTTACGTAAAAGGATATAGTGCTGGAAACGTTGGACATCTTGGACGGATGCCAAGGCTAGTTTTTCAACATGTAAATACTTGGTTTCGGTAGTCGTGAGACTCCGACTCAAATAATAGATGACATGTTCATCATGATAATCATCCTCCTGAACGAGAACCATTGCAATGGTAGAGTTTGAGGCTGCGAGATAAAGGAAATAATCGCGACTATAATTGGGTGGGAAAAGTAGTGGGGTACAGGTTAAAGTCAGTTTCAAAGATTCGAAAGCTTTGTTAGCAGTGGTGTCGCATACAAACTCAGAACCTTTCTTAAGCAGTCGAGTAAATCCAAGGGTTAACTCAGCGTAGTTTGGGACGAAACATCGTAGAAAGTTTTCCTTCCCTTTCAAACTTTGTAGCTGGCAGAGTGAGGAGG
This sequence comes from Picea engelmannii, assembly GCA_009831015.1. NCBI lineage: Eukaryota > Viridiplantae > Streptophyta > Pinopsida > Pinales > Pinaceae > Picea > Picea engelmannii. The sequence continues at coordinate 363,204 of ML779969.1, forward strand.
GAGGAGAGATATTAAGAATCACCTCGACCTTCAAAGGATCGACCCTGATCTCTTGACGTGAAACAATAAAGCTTAGAATTCAACCAAATCCTACACAAAAAACACATTTGTGTGGGTTTAAGCGTATACAGTAAAACCGACAGTGAAGGAAAATGGCTCGGAGGTGTGTTGGATGATCGACACGGCGCATGGAATGAGTCGGTAAGTCATTGAGGTATGTTTGCACAATGTGCTTTATATCATGAAAGTCATAAGACATAGCACGTTGAAAAGTTGTGTTGGCATTCTTTAAACCGAAGGGTAGTTTTTGGTAGGCGAAAGTGCCCCAAGAAAAATAAAAGTGGTCTTGTGTTGGTCTGCAGGTACGATATTGATTTGATTATATCTGGAGAAACTGTCCATCAGGGAGAAGATTTCACTTTCAGCACAGTCATCGACGATCTGGTCAACGAAGGGGGTAGGAAAGTTGTCTTTAGGACAAGCTTTATTAATGTCCCTATAATCAACGCACACGCGGATGGTACCTTGTTTCTTCTTAACCGGAACAAGATTGGAAACCCAGTCAGTTAGAGCCACAGGGTAAATAAAGCCAGCTTTAAGAAGTTTCTCAACTTCGAGCTTGATGGCGGCTGCTTTACGCGGCTGGACCGGACGAAGTCATTTCCGGAAGAGTTTATCACCTAAGTATGTCTTAATCTCGTGTACAACAATGTCGGGGTCAATACTTGGCATTTATTCATAGCTCCATGTGAAGACGTCACTAAATTCTTGAAAAAGAGACTTGTAGGTGACAAATTCATCATGGGAACATGAAGCTCCGATGTGCACATTTTCCACAACTCCAGGTTTAATGGATATGTCGAGGGGGATCGTAGGTGAGATATTACTTAAGTTCCCTTTGTAAAACATATCATGTGTAGACTCGAGAATGATAGAAATGGAGACAATAGTCGACAGAGTCGAGATTCGTTGGTAACTCTCAACGATGTGTTGTTCCAGGAAGAGAATGGAACGATGATGTCCATCATCCCACGGGGTGTCTTCTATGGACATAACAGACATAATCATCTTGTCTGTAGGAAGAATGACATGGAATGGATCCTGAGATGAATCACCAAGAGAGGGGGTAGAAGGGGTTGTCGATTCAATGGCTTGATAAGTTGATTCGACCGGACTCAAAGGCATTTGGTCGCTATAGCGAAGATGATCATCAGGGTTGGGTACTATCCACGGGTCATAAAACACAGGGGTTTCTCGAACAGAGGCGGAAATCATGTTGATCGAGGCGACAAATGGATGTGGAACATCGGGTGGTGGAATGGGGAAAGTACCCATCAAAGAGGAATCTTTAAGAATACCCACACCGACATTCTCATATCTAGGGGGTGTTTTTGTAATGAACGGTACATTGTTGGTGCGTGCATCAGAGTTAAAGAAGGCAAATTGGTCCATCGTAACTATTTTTCCTTGAAGTTGGAAACGTATGACACGGAAAAGAGTGGACACAACTGCATGCATGGAATCGATCCAACTATGACCAAGTAAAAGATTGTAATCGAGAGGAGCATCAAAGCCCTCGACTTCTACGTTGACCGTTTTTCCTTCTAACGTAATAGGCAAAGAAGGGAGGACACTGTAAGGTTTAAATCCAGAGCCATTAAAGGCTTTGAGCGTGTTGTGTGATTCAGTTAAGGGAGGAGAGACGATGGCTCTCCAACAGGCAATAGACATGACACACGTCGAGGCACCCTCGTCAATAATCGTTCTACAAATGTTCTTGTTGGAGACAATAACTTGTATTTGAAATGCGAATTGAGGGGGTAACCTTGGAATGTGATCTTCCAAGTCAAAAATTATTAAATTGGTATCCATAGGGTTGATTCCAACAATAGCTTTCAACAGTGCCTTCCGTTTTGTAGGACAACTCTAAAGGACTTTGAGGGCTGACATCGCAGATGGTGCTTGGGCCAGATCTTCTACAATACTGTAGTTCTGGGTAGCACACACATGAGGATTGAAAGCAGACTTTCGGACAACACCCTTTGGGGGAGAGCGAAGAACTATATCTAGGCTCGGTTGTTCGAGATGAAGAGGATTGTTGGTAGGTGGAGCCATGGGAGATGTTTGGACCAATGAAGGAGGTATTTCATCAACCTTCTCTTTGGAGGAAGAGTAATCTTTAGCTCGAGTGGTAAGTGTGATGTAATTCTTCTTTGAATCATCGATGCACATTAATACATAGGATGTAGTGGAGGGGGAAGGTTGGTCATGAATGACCAATTGTGCCTGTTGTTGAGAAGGAAAGGGTTGTGACAACACGACCAGGGTAGGAGGTTTCAGGGACCATTGAAGGAACTTAGTAACCATGGCTCATCTTGGACAATATTTAGTGTAGTGATCATCACCACAGATAAGACAAGGGTATAGGGGTTTGCGCTTATCCTTATCATCAACAGGTTGTGTTTTGGTCTTCTCAAATTGCGGATTATTTTTATCCTCCTTGTTCTTACCCTTCCCTTTTTTGGATTTATTCTTTCCAGCAGGGGTAGATTGAATAGAGTTCACCTTGAAAGTCTTACCGGCGGGAGGGGTAGATGGAGCATTTTGAACATTAGAAGAAACGGATTTGGGGTTGGTGATAGAGGCTTGTGTGGAGTGAAGTTGGGCATGGAAAGTGCCAATCACACCATCAGACGCATGAGAAGCAGCAGGGGTAGTTGAAGTAGTAGTAGTAGAAGGACGAGGTGTGTCAGGGAATAAATTGTAAAGAGTACATGTTTGTGAGTAAATGAGGTCAAGGTATTGAGCACGACTGATCGCCTATTCTTCTGTGACAACTCATCCCATGGCGATGTCATGAGCGATGTCATTCACGAATGATTTCATGAACCACTCTGCTAGTAACTGATTGGGAAGTTCGAGTTTGATGAGATGTCGTCTCCGTCACCACTCATGAATGTGATCAGAGATATGAGTGGCTTTGGTTTGTTTGAAAGAACTCAAAGTTTCGGTTAACATTTCATAACGGATCGGTAACTGGTAGTGGGTGAGGAAATCCATGGCAAGGGTGTTAAAGTCGGTGAAGAATCCTTGTGGTAATTCTATATACCACTTCGTGGCAGAACCCTTGAGAGTTTGTTGAAAAAGATGTAAACAAATAGAGTCATCCATCAAGGAGTTGGATGAACACCAAAGGTGGAAAGTAATTACATGATTGTTCAAGTCCTCTCCTAGTTTACCATCGAATTTAGGAATGTTGTATGGTAGTTTGGCCGGTATCACGGGCCATTGAGGAGAGTGACAGATAGGATCATTTAAAACTCTCGACAGAGCAGGGAGGTCCAGGGTGGATAAGAAGGGTAACCATCTATTCACGTGGGGGTACTGGGGACTTTGGGGAGGGAGTCTCGTAGGTAGACTAGTAGGACCGTAAGAAGTTGGCATATAATGCAAAGATCCGGGAAGATTCGGTTGTTGGTGTGGAGGAAGATAATTTATAGGGTTGTATTGGTGAGGGATGTTCCCTTGAACAGGGGTGTGGGGTTGAGCATTTGAGCCCCAAATAGGATTAGATTGACCTGGATATGGTTGGCATGTACGAGGGGATATGAAGGAGCTAGCTTGAGGTTGTTGCCCCCCATTCGAGTGAGGATTTTTTTGGATAAGATGGTTGCAATACTGGGCCAAGGATGGAGGTATGTTCTATCCATAGGGTGGGGTAGGTAGGGGTTTCCCTCCAATCGGGGGTTGCGTCCCAATTGGGATTTGTCCTGCAAAAGGGAATTGGGTTTAGCCTCCTTGGTGAAATTGTCCACCAACAGGAATATGGTAATTAGGTGTGAGAGATGGGATGGTGCCACTAGGGTCGGTGCCTCTGATAGGGGATGGAAGAGGCCCTCTGCAAGGGGGTCGAGGAAGTGTCGGAATAAAACCAGGAATGAGATGGTGCCCAGAAGGAGTGGAGATTCCAGGATTCCCGGATGGGTTTTGTGTAGGAGTGGAAATAGAAGCATTCGATGCATGATATTCGGGGGGAAGTGTTGGGGTGAATCTAGGTGAAAGCGGCGTGCCAATGGGAGCTTGGCTAGTCACCATAATCCCGATGTTATGACTCGTAGTATCTTGGACCATTGTGTAATGGATCGTTTGTAGGAGAATAGTCAAGACGTGGTCGGCTAGCAGAGCGTCTGAACTAGGAAAATAATAGGTAGTAGTAAAATGTATTGCATCTGGATCGAATGTTTCGAGTGGCTCAGGTGTGACAGTGATATTAATGCCTGCTCCTGAGCCAAAGAGATCCCGTCTAAAAATGCCAGTAGTCCAAAAAGGATCTTGACTCTCAGGTCCTGTGAAAGGTCCGGTCGGTAATCCAGAAGACTCAACAACAATTTCTCCAGAAGAATTCACTAGAACAATACGTCTCACAGAGTCAGGAGGAAGTCGGAAGTCCTCTCGAGAATTGGTAATTCATAATCGTTCTAAAGAGATAGTTCTTTCCACTTGTGGAGTGGAAACATCTTGGACTTCACTTTGTTGAGGAGAGCCCTCCGGTGGGTTGGTAGGCAAGGGTTGAGAACCTTCTAGATCTTCTAGGGGTAGTCCTTGCATTCTACATGAGCGGTGTGGAGGGTCAATTGTGATCGAGCTAAAAACTTACGAAAGAAATTATATGGCCAACTTATGTAAACAAACAGCACGCGCTAGTAAAATCTAGGAATCAAAAACCAAGTAAACAAGACCTTCCAATTCTGAAGTCACTAGTTAGTGATGAAATCCAACGTCGAGACAAGAAGGAGTTGGGCGAGGGTGGAAAAGTTACGTTGATGGCCTGCTTAACGGACTTACACCCTGGTGCAAGCTCCCACACATAATCGTGGGTATACCCTCCAAAGAGTCCAAGTGAGTCTAGCCAAAGTCGATTCCAGGTACCGTGGAGACTTGCCCCTCCACAGTCACCTTGTGTAAGACCCTAAGAATATAGGCTACTAAGGTTACCACAAACAACAAATATGCCTAGGGAAACAGTCGACAGTTCGATCCACACACAAGCCCAAGGTATCTAGACTGAAATCAACTTGAGAGGCTTCCACTCATCATTGTGGTTATACCTTCAAGCGACCCCCGTAATACGTGCAATCTCTACACCGAGATCAACAAAGCAGGGTGAGTAACTTTGTAAATCTCAATGCGACCTCAGTTTTGACCCTTGTGTGAGAAGGGCTTCTCAGGACAAAATGTTGCAAATGGAATTTGACACTCCCTATCACAAGATACTATTGTGTGTTTTGTGCTTTGGAGAGTGTGTCTCACCGCCTATTCCAAAGCTCTAGCCTAGTTAATGTTGGTGTAAAAGAGCCCTAGAAAAAAAAATTACTAATTGTATTTTAAAATTTCGCAATATTATTAAAGGTTGTTGTTACTCAAGAGGGAGACGAAAATGAAACCGGTGTTGTGTAAGACTTAGACCCAACAATGCGTAAATAGAAATAAATGATACAAACTTTTTGTTCGATGAATTCTATCTACAGCAGGGAGAAAGGAGTTTTTCTGGAACAATGCAAACTACGATGTACAATTCTCTTTTCAAAGGTAGTACCAAACAATCATGGATAACGTAAATTCACTATTCGTTCTCTTTCAATGTTTTAACACCAATATTTTTTGAATGATTGCTTAAAAGAACAAGACTTTAAAAAAAAAAATAGAAACCAAAAATAGGGATGGAACTAAGAAAAGGTAAGCAACCAAAGAAAAAACAATACTCAATAAACGCCCAAATCAAATCTTTCAATGGAGATAAAAATAAAAATTGACAAGAAAAAGTCTCTTCAAATGTATATGAACAAAGAACTTTTCCAAGCAGCAAGCAATCTAAAGAAATAATAATCCCAACTTTTAATCCAATCAAAGACTTGTGACCAAACAAGCACTCAGATCTCAGAATCCAAGATTATACCCTCGTTGGTAAAAGGCCAAGAAGTAAAAACTGGGAAAAAATGATTAAGAAGAGTTTTCGATCTCTGAAAACTAATCGACCGCAAGATTTGAAGTCAAGAAACAATCAAACATTGGCAAAAGAAGTTCTTCCCAAGTGAACAAACAAATATGGGCATCAAAAAGAAACAACGACCTGATCCAAAACTTTTACAAATGGGTTCGCAGCCTAGTAGTGGAGTACAGTGCGAGAATGAGGCATTCTCTCAGTCTAGACACTGGCAGGGTGCGAGAATGTCACACTGGACTGAACAGTGGGGTGCGAAAATGAAAAGTTCTCGCAGGCTACAAAGAGGTACAGTGCGAGAAGGTTTGTAAATTATGAAAATTTGGAAAAGGGACAAAAAAATTGAGTGAACTTCTAGGTCCAGAGAGTCTATAAGAGTCTCCTACAGACTCAGAGACTGGTTGGCAATGAAAAAAGTGTACCAAGAGAAAATGGCCAACAAAAAACCACAAAAATAAGTTGTATCCCTAGTGGAGTCGCCAATTTTGTTATAGGATAAATCGGTATATGCGGACACTAACAGATCTCCCTAGATCCACCTGGATCTAGAACAAAACAAAACAGGACATGACTCATTCTCTAAGTTGCAGTCATCGAATCTACTACCAAGAAGGAATGAGTGACATACCTTTATATTGCTTCCTTAGGTCTTTGTTGTTCCTACTTCGCTCTGGTTCTCTTGTGAGATCAGGTCCAAGACAACACAAACCAACCAAAGTAAACATAGAAAAGTACATTCATTGTCAACCTATGCATATGATCAAGGAGTTATGCAATAAAATAAGAGTGATTTTATGGGAAAATGACATGTCATTGTATTATAATAAATGAAAGTGGAAGATACAACCAGATCGCCTTGATGTCGCAAGCTTCCTTTTATTAGTCCTTGGTTCCAACACACACACTTGCTCTACACTTGCATGAAGAAGATCCAGTACGTCTTGATAGAAAAATAGAGTCTTCAAGATTCAATTCAAACAAGGTTCCTCACACAATTCTTTCATCAATTCTCTATTCAACCTTACTTAACCTTTTCCTTGAGAAACCCTTCAATATATAGGAGAAGGAGAGATGGTTAAAGGGATGAGGATGATCCCACTAAATCTAAGAAGTCAGTAGGATGCCAACCATGCAAATGCCAACTCATTTTCTAGAAGATCCCCTTCTAGAACCTTCGTAACTTCTTCATCATTTTAAGCTTTGAAGCAGGTTCGCACCCTACCTATAGAGCAGACTGCGAACATCTCGCACTCCAAGTATAGGGTTGCCTACGAGAATCAAGGCTTCTTGCACCCTACTACACTTGTGGCCTGTGAACTCATCTTAAAAATATGTTTTATGGAAGAAGACAACAGTCACTTTTCTCAGGCAAAAGGTCTTTATGAGAGCCTGAACACATAACTGCAGAGACATCACCAGAGTAACCAAAATAATGTGTAACAAGGACGTGCACGCCCTCACAACTATGTAACCCACGAACACGCAGGATACTTAAGGGACACCTGCATCCATGATAATAAATGCTCAAAAAATATAATTATACCAAATTAATGATGAGTTATAGGATTGGTTAGTTTCTTAACACCTTTTTCCCATACTCAATTGTCTCTAACCAACAAGATACCGCACAAGAGGAGCATTTTCCTCATGGAGAAAGGTAATGATGCTTTACGCATTCAAGAAAACATTGATATGGCTATTATCACCGAGTCTGTAAGCCCATTATATCCCTTTTGTTGTTGATTTATTGACGTGGAAACCCTTGTTTCTAGTTTCCCTCTGATCACCAACTTATCTTTCCAAGAGTATCCCTTTATACTCTCTTTGGGCCTGTGGCGACTTCAGTGTCAGGAACATCCTTATAGCAGGATATAGGGTGGAGGAATCTAGGATCTCTTTCAACATGGCAGGGCCACATCAGACAGGTGAAAGTTGTAACTACCTTGTTGTTGTTGATTAATAATACAGAAAACTTATTTCTTCGAAGTATATTACGTTATTATTGTTCATATTTGCAATGCTTTTGTATACATTTTAGTAGAATATTAATTGTTTCGATCATTTATGTTATTTTGCATAGAACTAATGGGTAGTTATTATTATAACTACATATTTGTATAGATATACTTGTTCAAGGTTCTTGTAGGTTGCAAAGATACCATTGGGAAGGAGCGAAAGGAATCCACCTATAAAGAACGACACCAAACATTGGGATCATGGTGAGTTGATTTTCCTCTTTCTTCCAACAGTTAGTTATTTCATTGAAATTTGGTTATTATATCTTAGTTTGGTATTCTATTTGGAATGTACTTTGTATATGGTCATTGGTACGTTGCAGTAAGCCCACTACTATAGGGGACTTTTCCCGAAAGTAGAACTGGAGACCATACTGGGGACTTTTCCCTAGTCGGCCTGTTTTGGGCTTTGTTTTTGTGTTTGCTTAGTTTTTTCTCTTTTATTTTTCCTCGGACTATTTCTTGGCACTTAAAATAGTAGTTTACAGTCATTGGAGTCTTCCCCTTTTCCAATTGAGTCGATTACCCTGTATCCTTCCTCTTTTTTTGAAGGTTTTGGACTACATATGTGTGTTGTAGTTACCACAATCACATACATACACGCGCTTGACAATGTATACAGCCGCATGTACGTGGGTCTCCTTATAGAAAGGCTCGTACATCATCCTAGGAAATATTTTGTTGGAATTACTTCACACAACCTAGGATTTATTTTTCCTAAGGTTATTCCTTGTTTATTAGTCATAATTAGTCATTATCCAGTCTCCTATATTTTAGGAGAGAATATTCTCTTTCAATTGACACTTCAGTTTGACTAGTTGAGTTGAGTTTAGATGTTGCATTGGTTTTGTCACCATGCAACAATGGGATCATCACCAACTCACTACTCTTTGTTCAGTTAGTTAACAGAAGACTAGTTGACTAGTTAACTCAGCTAGGTGGCAGTTCACTCTCGTAACTGCTTGAGAGACTAAACTAGGTGGCAGTTACTCTTGTAACTGTTGGTGTGTATCCAGATCAATCTAGACCACCACTATGGATCATCAGTTACTCATGTATTCTATATCTATTGTAAATTAGTCACTCTTTGAGTGTGGAATACGATTAATGAGAATTCTTCTATTCTTTCTATCTTGCTTCTTCTTTCTCAATTTCTCTCTGCAAATGTGTGTAGTATTTTCTAGCGAGATCTATTATGTGCAGGTTCAACACATTTACATGGTATCAGAACCAACAGACTACTTAGCAAAAGCTACACCAAATTATTTTTTGCAGGTACTGAAGATTGAAGACAACAAAAAGATGGATTATTCGCCAAAAATACTTCTCACGCCTCATAACTATTTGGAATGGAAGCCAAAAATTATGCTTGTGCTCAGATGCAGAGGTTTGTACCAAATAACTATGGCAATGGAAGTAGAGCCTGATTCTATCGATGAGAAAAATGACTTTCTCAATAGACAAGATATGGCCATAGGATGTATCCTCTATTTTATTTCTCCCGAAATTCTCCATCAAGTATATGATGACTCACAAGAATTCACTCCAAATGAATTATGGAGCAGAATGAAGGTTTTATTTGGGAATAAGGAAGAATGCATGCAAAATGTTGACAAGATAGAGAATGTAGAAAAGCCACTGGAAGATAAATCATCTCATTTTGAAGAGCCTTCTACACAAGTATCTACAGAAATTTGTACTCCATTAATTGAAGATGATGTCTACTCCATTTCAGATTTGTTTTCTGAAATTCATGTGGAAGATATATGGCATGCATTTTGGGACTCACATGCAAACAGTTTTACATGCACAATGCATGCATCTCAGGAGACAAAAAGGGAGCCGCGCACATAAGATGTCATTTTGATATTTTCTGAGAAAAATTTGCAGAAACAAATTGGATATTTGAATTCCTCTCGGGAAAATGTCCAATTTCAAAAACAAAATCATCCAAAATGGAGTCTAGGAACTAAAGTTATGATCGTTTCAAAATCAACAAAATTTTAGCGTTTTTTCAGAAACGACCATACGGTTTTCAAAATTTCATCCAAAATTTATTTGGATATTATTCATTACAAGAATATAAAGTGGATATCTGTGGAAATATCAATGATGCATATACTTCATCAGATACATGCAGACATCTACATCTTCAACAAAATCTTCAATGAGCACAAACTTGCACAGTTGCGAGGTCTTCTTGGAGTGAGGGACAAGGTTGCTTAGCAACTGTTTTTTTGTTCCTTCTCATTTTTTATTTTATGCATTGTAATTTGAGGGGGAGTTTTGTTCCCATGAGGTTTTCCCTCTTTCCTCGTTTAGTTCAGTGTATCTTTTGTATTTGGGTACCTAACATGGCCTCATAGTCGGGACCCATTCTTTATTTTCACCATAGTGATGTTCAGGGGGGGTGTTGGAGTTACTTCACACACACCTAGGATTTATTTTTCCTAAGGTTATTCCTTGTTTATTAGTCATAATTAGTCATTATCTAGTCTCCTATATTTTAGGAGAGAATATTCCACCTAGAGAATATTCTCTTTTAGTTGACACTTCAGTTTGGCTAGTTGAGTTGAGTTTAGATGTTGCAATGGTTTTGTCACCATGCAACATTGGGATCATCACCAACTCACTACTCTTTGTTCAATCAGTTAACTCAGCTAGGTGGCAATTCACTCCCATAACTGCCTGAGAACTAGACTAGGTGGCAATTTACTCTTGTAACTGTTGGTGTGTGTCCAGATCAATCTATACCACCACTATGGATCATTAGTTACTCATGTATCCTATATCTATTGTAAATTATTCACTCTTTGAGTGTGGAATACGGTTAATGAGAATTCTTCTATTCTTTTTATCTTGTTTCTTCTTTCTCAATTTCTCTCTGCAAATGTGTGTAGTATTTTCTAGCTAGATCTATTCTGTGCAGGTTCAACACACTTACATATTTTTTAATAAATCTTTATAGTTTGAGGTTGCTTGGCCAAGTGTCTAGGTTCTTTTGTAGACTCTTTTGTTGTTGTTTTTTGAGTCTCGTGGCAATTTGTTGTTGTTTGTATAAATAGAACAAAAGATTTATGTGCTTTAACTTTATTGGATCATTCTTATTCTTTGAAGGTAGTTTTGGGAAGTTACTTTATGAGACCTTTTTGTCCAAGAATGGCTTTCATTGTTGCTTTTGGCGAATCTTTATAGGTCTGAAATATTTTTAACCGTCCCTTTTTTTTGTTTCTTGCTAGTTTTAAGGAGAAAGTTTGTGTTTCAAATATATCCAATTCATTTTACTTTTTAAACAAGAAAAGCAAAAACTATTTGTAGAAAGTATACTCTATGTTTCTTCTTCAGCCCTTGCCATTCTTTCACTGGAGAGAAAAACTTGTACACTGTGATTTCTTCTTTTTATAGTGCTTGTTAGTTTTCAGATTGCATTTGCATACTTGAAAAGAAAAAAGATTTTTCTTCTATATTTTTGGTGAAAAGAAGTTCAAAATCTTCTTGTTTTTCTTGCATTTTAAACTTGCATCGGTAAGTGCATTTCATCTAAAAGAAAAAGTTGTATTTTTTTCATATAAAAAAGAAAGAGTTTGTTTTCTTAATTCTGAAGCATTTACACTCATATTTTCAGTGAAGTACTACAATTTGCATTTTTTCTCTTAAGTGTTTTTATGTTGGGTGAGTCAAAACACCATTCAGTTTCACTCGATACCCTTATAAGTAAATAATAACCCCTGTAAAATGAACGCTTACTAAAACCAATTAGACATTTTCATTTTATCTGGTAAAAAAACTAGTTCAACACAGGGCCTTGGTTTAGGTTGGAGAGTTAATTTCTCCAAGGCTAAAAAACAAACATAGGAGTTGAGATAGGGAGCGCAAAACCCAAATTTTGTTTAAGTATAGTTGGGAAGCTCCTCTAACATAGGAGTCAAACATGAGCTCGCATGAAGGAGATTCAAGGAGATAACCCCTCCAAATCTTGACTAAGCATAGTGGAGAGATCATATTTTGGGGGCTTCATTTGTGACTTTACCTCTGTGAGCAGTGGTTCTTTCAATGCTTTGGGTTTTGTTACCCTACCCATACGTTTGATCCTGAATGTCTACTATATCCCCCAAACGTTGACTACATGTTGGTATCCTTAGTTTATTTTCCTAGGTATCTCAAAGGTGATTGAGTGGGGTTTCTCGTGGTACCTGAGGCAAACATGGCCCCATGAAGTGAGGGTACCCCATGAAGTGAGGGTACTTGCACCGGATAAGGCTAGTAAGTGGAGGTCAAGGTAACTACTTCTCACTCCTTCGTTCCTTGGTTCATGGAACTTAATCAACCCATGCCTTCGTCCAAAAGGTCCTTACCTCACTTTGTTGATATTGTAATATTAGGACCTATTCCACATGAGTCAAGATATTGGCAAGGTTGTTTGTGACTATTATTTCTTTTTGGGATTTTCTAGTGGTGTGCCCTGTGGTTGTAGATTTCTTAGGAAGTTGTGTCAGTAATCACCATGAGTTGATAACTCAAAGTGGTTGATCAATGGCCTCATCAGTCTTGGAGAATTCAAGGTCTTCCACCCGATCAAGTGGAAGTGAATCCTCTGTCGCCTCCCTTGAGGCGTTGACTTGATCAAAACGACATGTTTTGACCAACTGGTCCCATTGAGATCATATAAATAGAACCCACAAAAACTAACACTTATGAACTAGAGGTTACAAACATATTGGATCTCGAAGTCGAAGGCTTCGTTCGTCCATTCAATCCTCCATTAATTGGATCTGACAGTCTAGTTGTTTTGCAAATTCCAACTCCTGGGTCAAACTTCGTTGATAGTAACCCTCTTTGGTGGGCTGTAATGGAAGGCACTTTTAGAAGTGTCTGGATCGGGGGCCCTTCAACCCCTACATCGACAATCATAACTAGATGAATATTTCCTCCTGGTATCTCTAACCAAATGACTAACCTGGTTCAATCCACAATAGTTTTGTCACTCAGTAGCTTTGTGTCGCTGATAGTCGGGTCCACTCAACCTTTGGGTGTGACCTCGTCGCTGCCATTGGTATCTAACGCTTTTTCATTTAGTATGTCATCGATGAGCATGCAAAATGTGTTGAATGGTTCTCAATCAATTTCCCAAGCTACTAACATTGGTACAGGGATTTCTTCAATTCCCTACCAAGATTTTCCTTCGGGTGGAGGTTATATTCCTCCATAATTCCCCTCTCTTGGGAGCAGTTCATTCTCATCTTCTATCCCTAATCCCTTTGCGGGGTGGGGTAGTCCTATGGGTGGTGGATTTCAATCCGTTGGCATTCCATATAATTCAACCCCATTCACATTATATGTTGGGTTCAGAAGTAATCCTTTTACCTCATTTGTAATGTACATAGGGGGGAACCCATTCCAAGGACAACGGAATCCCATGCCAGGGTCATGCTCTTCACAAGGGATGTCGTCACGTGGAAACCCCTTTCTCTGTCAGAATATCCCCATGCAAGGAGTGTCAGCGGGGGGGAAACCCTGCTTTTCCATTTAGGAACCAGGTGGGTGGAGGTTTTCTTCCATTTAACAAAGGCCAACAAGGTTTCACACAAATCTTTGGCCCATATACAAGCTCTTCTTGGAAACCTAGTGCAAGCACCAACCCAGGCTATTATTTTTCAACCGGTTATCAACTTGGAACTTCCAACATTCCTAGTTGGAATTCTCAGTCCTAGACGAGGTTACCTTTTCTGGCAACATTAAACTTGCCAGACTTATCAAAGCTCATTAATGATTTGGTTTTTCATGATCCAAACTGGCAATCAATTCCCACCAAGTTGCCATTGGACATTCCTAAGTTCAAAGGCAAGCCTCGTGAAGATCTCGGTGACTATGTAATGGCATTTTCCATCCATGGTGTTCGTCAAATTCCTTAAAAAATGATTCAGTCGCAGTGAAAGTGGTACATCGAACTTGACGGTGGATCATTTCACATGTTTCATTCTTTGGCTTTGGTTTTTCTAAACCACTTTCAGCTTCAGGTCTAGTACAATGTTAGCACCGATCTCATGTCTATGTTGAAACAGGACAAGGCCACTCATATCTCGGATCACATCCAGGAGTGGTGAAGACAAAGGAGGCTAATTAAAGCCAAATTTCCTCTTGAATTCTTGCTGGAATGGTTCCTCAAGTCTCTATTTTCCATCATCTCTAAAGATGTATCTATGTCAGGAGTATTTTATAAGGAAGAAGTGATCTTCAAGACCCAGTAGTTAGATTTGATCTATTTGCAATCTGGGTTCCTTTACGAAATTATACCGGATGCACCACAACCCAGTTTCGATCCCATAAAAATGAAATATGAACCTCATGTTGATGGCATCGTTGGGTCTGTTAAAAGCACTACCACGAATCTAGTCACAAACCAGATGCAACAGATGACTATTCATCCATCTGTGATCGATCAAGCCATTTCTTCGAATGTCTCCATTGTCTAGTCGTCGGATTTGCATGTTGTACAATCGACAACCCCAAAGGGTACCTAGCAACCCAGAGGGAAAGCTAAAAAGGGAAAGGATAAGAAAGGAGGTGGAGGTAATAAAAACCCAAAATATGATGCAAAAGTTGGAGGGGAAAAGAATGAGAAGAGGAAGGTGAAATTCACATGCAAGATTTTTGGGGGTGATCACCTTACCCATCAATGCCCGCAAATAGAAGAGGCCCATGGTTTGATAATGAAAAAACAACCTATTGTACTAAAAAATCTATTCTTGCAAGGGTAAAATATGCAGGTGGGCTCTTCCACTTCTAATCCATAAGGAGGTAGTTCAAGTACACCTTCTTCAAATGGATCATACTCATTCGTTAATATGGTCAACCATACGAAAGAAGAAGAAGTGGATTTTTCAACTAGGTCTCGCAATTATAGTAATCATGAGTCATCGCCTAAAGGAAAAGAAACTTTGAATCCTTATAATTCTCTACATATAGAGAAGCCTAAGAAGGAAATGGTGCCACACATACAGAACGTTCTGTATAAGCGGGCGTCACACAACCCTAATGCTCAAGTCGCTCCCAACTACTCTATTATTGAGGATTTGGCTCAAATGCCTTGTACGATGTTTGCCTTAAAGGAACTCCAAAGTTTCCCCATGCAACAAGCCACATTGTTGTTTGCGATCGGAGCTATTGACTCTTTGATCCATCTTGTTATGAAGTTTTACGCTGCTGAAGTGAAGCATCACCTTCCTTATCATGTAGACTTCCAGATTAATATCGTGTATGCAAAGCACATTATTCATAGGACCGTCATTGATGAAGTTGCTTCGGTGTGTTTCATGTATGTGTCATGTTAGAAAGCCATTGTCTCTCTGAAACTTACCTCTTGTCCTACTCTTTTGACTGTGTTTCATGGACAATCCTTCTAACCACACGGCCTCATTTCCTATTTTCTTGTCCAGTTAGGAAAAGAGTTTGTTTCCATAGAAGTTAAAGTAGTCGATGCTCCTATCGACTATAATATTTTGTTAGGAAGGAGTTGGACTCATTATTGCAAGATTTGTATTAATTCCAAAGCCCCAACACAAGTCCCCAAATTTGCGTAACTATGGAAAATCCTACCATTGTCACCTTAGTAAGAAACCCCCTCATTTTAGTGATGGAAGAGGTCCACCACAAGGGAGGCTTCCCTGGTGACCTCAAGGGATCAAAGTGGCAATTTTATTAGCCAAGCCCACCACCCCCTCTCTTGATCGCCTAAGTCAAAGTCTATGTCTGTGAAATTGAGGAAGAAAAAGGTGTTTTGGGTACCTTCCTGTAACAAGAACAATTATAGCATGTATATAGTGATTTATAAGTACCATTATGCAATGCAAACCTCAAGAGACAATAGAAAATGAAAATAAATGATAGTTGGTACAAAATTATAGTGATATAACAGTTCACAATAGCAATTAGAGTTTTGTAACAACAAGAAGTTAGAGAGATTATAATTGAATGAAATGACAAGGAAAAATTAGGACATTTCCAATAGATCAATAAGTGTTCCAAACAATTTCTAAGTATATTAAGTTAATGTTAGGCTAGTGTATGCAACAAATTGTAGCAAATTAGATGGTTGTAGCAATGTTTTGCAACATCAGCACTAAAATTAGTAAATTATCCTAAGTTAGAGTTAGGAAAAGTTTGTAAAATCTTTAGAGAGCGAAAATTGATGATTGTTTGATCACTTTCCTTCACAAGAGAGCAAGGAAACTAATTCCTTTTGGGCTATTAAGTCTTTTGTAACAACAATAAATATGCATTTCGATAATGATGATAGCAATGTCTAAGAGAAAGGGCTTGAAATCTAAGGTGCTAGCACCTTAGGGCCTTAGATTTCAAGAAGAGGTTTCCATAGTGCAAGTACTTTTGGGATCTAGTAACTCTTTATTCCCTTCTTAGGTTCTTCAATAATGTCACAACAAGTGTCTAGAATCAAGGGCTTTAGGAGCTTAAATCTAGGTAGGATTTCCTTCAGAAATTAATGGATGCAATTATCCTTATGAGAGGAGGAAGCACCTTATGCTCCTCTCTTAGGGTTTAACCAAGAAATAAATCTTCAATATGAACAAGTAAATTCACAATAAAGAATTAATGACATGAAAATTGCATAAATTTGCTTACTTCACCAAGACAATGACAAGAGAAAACCCTAATTGTAGAAAATTCCTCCAAAAATCAGAAAAGAGATATCCAAAATTTTCCTCCAAAGGCTAGCGCATGAGTAAAAGAGACCAATAGCACCAGGAAAGTGAAAATTTTAGTACCTCACTCTCACATGTGTGAGAGAAGTTATGGTATTCTAAAATGAGTCTTTGGTTAGCCATATTGATATGGGAAATCCTAACCATGAAAATATGGAATTGAAAATTCATGTCTTTTCACAAGGGGGGCTACTTTTTAATTTACCCCTTTTAATTTACAAAATTTAAATTTTACATAAGATAAAACCCTAGAAGGGTGACGTCATGCCCTAAGGGGGTGACGTTGAGCTCTAGGAAGGTGACATTGAGGCTACAAGGTGGAATTTTAGGCCTCCAAAGGCCATTCATCAACCCAAATTCCATTCCAAATGTCCTCCTCCACTAAACAATATCTAGAACTATCTCCATGAAGCCCTAGCCCTCCAAGGGTGATGTCATGGGGTAGGAAAGTGACATTTAGGCCTCCAAATGCCAACGTCCAAGTGGAAAATGGTGAGAGATCGTCATCTAGGCATGTTAAGGTGCCTCTAAATGAAACACCCTCCATCCTCAAGGTGCAACTTCCATCATCCCATGTGCCCCAGACGTGGGGTCTAGCATCCATCATTGGGATCCAAAGCCCTCATGGAGGTATGAGCAAAGTCACATTCCCACAGACAAATGTTCATCGAGCAAGGTCCTGCAAAGAAAAACAGATGCACCATCCAAGGGTCCACAATTCACAAGAATCATGCCAAGTAAGCAATATCTAATACAAGAACCACCCAAACATGTGCATCAAACCCCCTTTTTCAAATTAAACAAATGCTCAAAGACCTTATAAGTTTTTCCCAATTTAGGTGTGATATGTGTATCATGGTGCCCTATTGGGTAATCCAATCCCCAATTCAAGGGATGTTTTCAAAGAGGAACCTATCTAAGTCATGTAGTGAGTGTGAGGTGGATTTTGGGGAAAGACTTTTAGGTGTGGGGTCCTTGACATACAAGGGTTCGTATTGTCTCATTTAAGGGTGCATTTGTAGAGGGTGTGCTTTCTCTTGAGTTACCTAATATTTATGTGCCACATTTTTTCAAACCCCTTTTTTTCCATCTTTCTAATCCCTGCTTTCATTTATAATTTTCAAATTTGAGGGTCCCCCTTTAAGGGTTTCCAAGCTTTAGCATTACTTTTGGGACCAGGGAGAGCACTGAATGAGTAGAGCTCAAGTTGGATCAGCTTTTGGTGCTCCTTATTTTCTATGTTCACTTTATTTTTAGCGTCATTTTCTTCTTTTTTTACAACAACTACAATCTACCTCTGAGCCGTCAACCCCATCTTCCCATGAAATTAGGTACAATCCCTTATTGGGTCAAGGAACTTGGAAACCCAAAAGATAAGGAAACATAGGGGTGGAATTATGGAAGGTGGTAAGTATGGACTAGAATGGTATGATGACCCTTCAAAGAAATACCTAGTAGCAACCCTTTTACAAGAGTGACCTACTTACTAGGGGACCATGTCACTCACCAAGGTGAAACTAGACAAAAGGTATGAATTCCAAGCAAACGTTTGAAAATCAAGAAAGGATTCTTTGCAACATGCTCAAATGCTTCAAGTATTAAAATGACACTTACCATGATATCAGACGTGTTACCTCATGGAGAAAGACCCATTGTCTTCTTGGACCAAGTTGATGTGGTGGCCATTGCTTTTTTACTCATGATGAACAATGAGGCACTCATAAACAAAAAGGGGTCATCCACGCTCTGTTGGTCAATTTGATTCTCGGTACTCCATATCTGCTACCTCTGGGCCTCGACACATGATCTATTTAGTTACCCCTAGCCTAGGGGGGTAACATCTGGCTCCTACTTGGGGACATGTGCTCGCCATAGAGCACATGAGACTCTGAGAGCCTCAACATCTCTTCGTATGACCTGTGCCTACACACTCAAGAAAAAATGTGAGAGTACCTATGGTGACACTATCACCCCCTTGTCCATGTAAAAGATGCTAACTATCAGAATCAAAAGTTGAAAAGAAAACTTTTAACATTTTATTCTAACATATCAATATGAGCATGAGAATGTAACATAGCAATATGCAATGATGCAAGAAAAGAATATGTAAATCATAAGAATGTATGCAAATCAAAGAAAAATGAAATTATACTACCATGATATGCAAGATGCATCATATAAAATGCAATGTAGGATGCAAATGCCTAACCTAACCTACCCAACTAATCTAGGTTAGTCTCTATGCTAGGCATAATCATATAACCAGTAAAACCATGCTAGCATTGTATCACAACACCTACCCTTGTGCTTCATCATAAACCAAAACAAGCATAAGTCAAGCACAAAAGGAGCATGAGTCAGAGCATACATTATATCATAACTAATTATAAAGTCTAACTCATGGAGGTGGGAGGGTGGGAAAAGATTATGCAAGTCGCATTTGCACAAGAATGCTCAATCCATCTCTGAATAGGGTTTTGATAAGAGAAAGATGCATAAGGCTAGATCATATATTATGAAGATTGACTGCCCTGGATCTTATCGCTCCCCAAGGCTTGAGAAGAGATGAACAAGAATCTAGAGGATGACTAAAAATTACTTATGGGAAGGTTGAAAGATTGAGATATCAAACTTCTTCTTAAAGCATTCAACCTACCCTTAAATTCCAATAAAACAGTTTACCTCGTAGACAACTTGGGACAAGGAACACATTTCCCAGTTGTAACCTCAATCACATATCAAGATAAATGAAAATAAGGAGGTTGGAAAGCCTCATCACAAGTATCCTGCTCCAGAAAAATCATGTCCTTACCCACATCAAAATTGGAGCACAATGGTGGTTGAAATTTTTTTCCATAGAATAAATCCAAGTGCTCAAAAGAATAAGAATCAAACTCCTCGGGGTATGACCAGAAATCATCATGAGAGTGCTACAGTAGGTCATCCTTGGTTGGTTGGAAACATTATGTAATCATGTCATCTTCATAATTCCTATGTAATCATGTCATCTTCATAATTCCAAACCTTTGAATCAGTAGCAATCACAGATGTTTTTTGTAAAGGCAACATTTGAAAGTGATCTTCAATATCATAAATGAGATCTTCACCGAGAAAAATCACCTCCCATTTACATCTCCCAACATGTATAAACTCATCAATATGCTAAATCATATCATCATTGTCATTAAAACATGAAGGATCTAGTGCATCCAAGGGTTCCTTTAGTACTCATTCATTTTTTGAATCATAGAATAGAGCATCGTCAAAGTCTTGGAAAGGGAAATGACTTACCACATTCTCGTATTCATGTGTAGGAGGAAAGGAAAATTGGATGACTTCATCAAATGGAGGATAAAACAATAGTGATTCATCTTCATGAGGAGCTTCTTCTTTTTCGACATGTTCACAAGGAAACTGATATTGTTCTTGGTAATTTTCCTCATGATTTACCTATTCAGGATCTCATTCTTGAATCAAGTCTTTGTTGTCTTCAATATAATCATGAGGCAATTCTTGATACTTTTCATAAGTTTCTTCCCCTTTCATGTCATAGAGCATTTCGAAGTCTTCTTCAATGCTCCATGTTTTTAGGAAGGTCTCTTCAAATTGCACCATGGTCTTGATGCTTTTATCAGGGAGACCATCATACCATGTTCTAGCAGCATCATGAAGAGTGGTTGCAAAAAGTTTCATCACCAAATATTCAACCTTATCATCGACATGATTTAATTGAAAGAAGGAAAACAAAATACTCATATGTTCATCAGCAATAGTCTCATTAATACCAGAAAAATTGGGCAATCATTTCCTTTTGTACTCAGGAAGCATTCGTCGAGGGTACCCTGGGATCTCATTCATGTCCAAGGGTCTGAAAATATCACATGGTTCCCATGGAGAAGCCATGGTTGATTGTTATAATGATGTTCAGTATGGGTTGTCACCAATGGAGTCGCCAGATAATCCTTTTAAGATCATCAAAGGAAGTGAGGGAATCACCCTAAGTGGAGTCGCCATGTAAGCTTGTAAGATAAGGACTTCAAGAAAATCTCACCAAGATGTGTCGTTGAGGAAAAATGACTTGATTCTCTCTCACAATAACACCAAAATGTTATTGTAGGAATTGCACTTATTCCAAATCCCCAACACAAGGCCCCGAATCTGCATAACTATAGGAAATCCTACCATTATTACCTTAGTAATAAATATCGTCCTTTTAGTGATGGAAGAGGTCCAACACAAGGGAGGCTTCCTTGGTGACCTCAAGGGATCAAAGTGGCAAGTTTATTAGCCAAGCCCACCATCCCCTCTCTTAATAACCTAAGTTAAAGTCTATGTTAATGAAATTGAGGAAGAAAAAGGTGTTTTAGGTACCTGCCTGGAACAATAACAATTATAGCATGTGTATAGTGATTTCCAAGTATCGGTATGCAATCTAAACCTCAAGAGACAATAGACAATGAAAATAAATGATATCTCATACAAAATTATAGTGATATAATAGTTCACAACAACAATTAGAGTTTTGTAATAGAAGCAAGTTAGAGAGATCATAATTGCATGAAATGACAAGGACAATTTATCACATATCCAATAGATCAATATCCAAGTGTAACAAACAATTTTTTTAGTATATTAAGTTAATTTTAGGCTAGTGTATGCAGAAAATTAGATGGTTGTAGCAATGTTTTGGACCAGCAGCACTAAAATTACCGAATTAGCCTAAGTTACAGTTAGGAAAAGTTAGTGAAAACTTTAGAGAGCAAAAATTGATGATTGTTTGGTCACTTTCCTTCACAAGAGAGCAAATAAACTAGTGCCTTTTGGGCTATGGAGCCTTTTGTAACAGCAATAAATATGCAGTTGGAGAATGATGATAGCAATGTCTAAGAGAAAGGGATTGAAATCTAAGGTGCTAGCACCTTAGGGCCTTAGATTTCAAGAAGAGGTTGCTATAGTGCAATCACTTTTGGGCTCTAGCAACTCTTTCTTCCCTTCTTAGATTCTTCAATAATGTCACAACAAGTGTCTAGAATCAAACTCCTAAAGTGCTAGCACTTAGTGATTTAGGAGCTTAAATACAGGTAGTATTTCCTTCAAAAACCAATGGATGTAATTATCCTTATGAGAGGAGGAAGCACCTTATGCTCCTCTCTTAGGGTTTTAACCAAGCAATAAATCTTCAATACGAACAAGTAAATTCACAATAAAACATTAATGACATGAAAATCGCATAAATTTACTTACTTCACCAAGACAATGAAAAGAACAAACCCTAACTACGAAAAATTCCTCCAAAAATCAGCAAAGAGATATCCAAGTGTGTCCTCCAAAGGCTAGCGCGTGAGTAAAAGAGACCAATAGCACCAAGAATAGTGAAAATTTTAGAACTCACTCTCATGTGTGTGAGAGAAGTTGTGATCTTCTAAAATGAGTCTCTGGTTAGCCATATTTATATGGGAAATCCTAACCATGAAAAGATTCAATTGAAAAGTCTTGTCTATTCACAAGGGGGCATACTTCTTAATTTGTCTCTTTTCATTTACAAAATTTAAATTTTACATAAGATAAAACCCTAAAAGTGTGACGTCATGCCATAAGGGGGTGATGTTGACCTCTAGGAAGGTGACATTGAGGTTGAAAGGTGGAACATTAGGCCTCCAAAGGCCATACATAATGCCCACATGTGCCCAAATTCCATGCCAAGTGTCCTCCTCCACTAAACCAACTCTGGAACCATCTCCATCAAGCCTTAGCCCTCCAAGGGTGACCTCATGGGATAGGCAAGTGACATTTATTCCTCCAAAGGCCAACGTCCAAGTGGAAAATGGTGCGAGCTCATCATCTAGTCATGCCAAGGTGCCTCCAAAGGCAACGCCCTCCATCCTCAAGGTGCAACTTCCATCATCTCTTGTGCACCAGGCATGGGGTCTAACATCCATCATAGGGCTCCAAAGCCCAAATGGAGGTTCGAAGAAAGTTATCTCTCCACAAATACGTGTTCACTGGACAAGGTCCTACAAAGACAAATAGATGCATCCTCCAAGGGTCCACAAGTCACAAGAATCATGCCAAGTAAGTCATATCTAATACAAGAACCACCCAAACATGTGTATCAAACCCCCTTTTTCAAATTAAACAAATGCTTGAAGAACTTATAAGTTTTTCCCAATTTAGGTATGGGAGGGGTGTCATGGTGCCATATTGGATAAGTCAATCCCCAAGTCAAGGGATTTTTTCCAAGAGGAACCTATCTAAGTCATGTAGTGAGTGTGAGGTGGATTTTGGGGCAAGACTTCTAGGTGTGGGGTCATTGACATACAAGGGTCTGTATTGTCTCATTTATGGCTGCCTTTGTAGAGGGTGCACTTTCTCTTGATTTAACCAATATTTGTGTTCCACGTTTTTGTAAACCCCTTTTTTTCCATCTTTCTAATCCCTTCTTTCATTTATAATTTGCAAATTTGAAGCTCCCCCTTTAAGGGTTTCCAAGCTTTAGTATTACTTTTGGGACCGAGGCGAGCACTAAATGAGTAGAGATCAAGTTGGACTGGATTTTAGTGGTCCTTATTTGCTATGTTCACTTTCTTTTTAGCGTCATTTTCTTATTCTTTTATAGCAATTGAAATCTACCTATGGATCGTCAGCCCCTTCTTCCCATGAAATGAGGTACAATCCCTTCTTGGGACAATGAACCTAGAAACCCAAAAGAAAAGGAAACAGAGGGGTAGAATGATGGAAGGTGGTAAGTATGGACGGGAATGGTATGATGAATCTTCAAAGAACCACCCAGTAGCAACCCTTTTTCGAGGGTGACCTACTTACTAGGATACCATGTCACTCACCAAGGTGAAACTAGACAAAAGGTATAAATTCAAAGAAAACGTTTAGAAAGCAAGAAAGGATTCATTGCAACATGCTCAAATGATTCAAGTATTAAAATGACACTTACCATGATAGCATATTTGTTACCTCATGGAGCAAGACCCGTTGTCTTCTTGGACCAAGCTGATGTGGTGGATGATGCTCTGTTATTCATGATGAATGATGATGTGCTCATAAAAAAAAATGGGGCCCTCTAGGCTATGTTGGTCAATCTGACTCTCATCACTACATATGTGCTACATGTGGGCCTCGAGATATGATCTCATTATTTACCCCTAGCCTGGGGGGTAACAAGACTTATGTGTTGACAGTTTCCATTTCCATGGTCTTTTGATTTTTATGCTTTCCTCATGAGGGGAGAAATGTAACAATCAACCAGATGTCATTTAACCGCTCTGAATCAGAGGAAAATCTAAGATCTACCATATAATTTATTGAAAACTATCAGATCATTGGTGTTGGAATGTATCCTTCACTCATGGGAACATTTAATTTTCCATCACCGCTTTCTTATATTTGCACTACCCCGGTCAGCTACCAAAAGTTGAGCTCCTTGGTCCCTGTTACACGAGTTGGTTTGTTTAGAACCTCATATTTGTAAGATCTATGGGTGTTACCCTCGTCGATTTGATCGATATAACCTCGTGTTCTTATCAGGATGGCCATCTTACTGTTTGCAGAAGAGATCACTTAACGAGCAATCCAACAAGCTTCTACAGACTCTCATTCAACTTCTTCATGGATGGAAGAAGACAATAAGTTCCCAGAGCCTATTTGGGCTCAGAATTCTTTGAATTCCCTTGACTATCTTGATATTTTCTTTCCTTCTAACGAAGTTATTATAGAGGCGATGACAGGGCCAGAATGGCCATGGGAGGATATGCATCATCAATCATACTTCCTCCCCGAAATCAATCGTACTAAAAGTAGAAAATTACAGTCAGTCATGAGTAGAACTGTTGATTGGTTCGTGAACCCTTTTGTAAAGCATGGTATCTGTTAGTCCCTACAGTTGCACTTGAATGTGAGAGGGCAAGCTAGGGCATCATCGGTTTATTACAAAATGTTTCGGAGGTTTTTATAATTTGGTTTTTTGAATAAGGTGGTTGAAAATTGAGTAGCACACATTCTGTTATGCCTGTGCCCACCCCTTTATGCCTATGACCTTACCCTTCCCCTTCCTATGCCCAACACACTGATGCGTCTCACCAACACCCTTATGGTTACTATTCTATCGCATATCGTAACCATGTTAGTTAATTCCCTTCCCCCGTTCCTTTCTCATTTTTCCCCCGTCTTCTATTTTATGTTTTCCCCTACTCCTTCGCTCACCTTACATAGTGAGGTTTATATAATCTTTCGAGGAATTAGCATGATCCACTTATGGGAATCTATCCAGGAAACTAGCAAAATGGCAGACTCTACAGTTATGTCGAACCGAGACACAGAAAGAAATCTGGATTTCATCTCTCTTTAACCTCGCTACAAAGGAATCTCTATCGTTTTCGAGAGATTAAACAGCTCACCAATGGAACCTATCCATATAAGAGCACAAAAGAAGGGGGGATTCAGGGGGATACCGGAATTCTAGAAAGTGGTTCGACATGAGAATGAGTGGTCGACTGTAGCAAGGAGAATCGGACTCCCTTCTGAACCGGAAAGCTTTTATGCAGTTTAGTACTCTCATGCCTATGTGAACAAACAAAGCAACCACCAACACTAGTCCATATCTATAATCGATCGCTGTGAAGTAAGTAGTTCCATTGGCAGACCTTTTTGTTGTGTTTGTTGTATTTATGAACTAGCTCAAGGTTAGAACATAACATGAAAATCAAGATCAGAACATAGTATATCCCATTGACTGAGTAAAAGGTAGGCACATAGATGGATTAAACCAATAAGAAAAAGAGAGGATGAAGCCTTCAATTTTTCAACTTCACATAAGTTCTTGTCTCAGAATATCATAAAGAAACAAGAACATCAGCTTGAAATCAAAACTTGAAATTAATTCCCACGGAAAATTCTTTACTGTATTAATTATCAATCAAGAAACAAATGCATTGTGGTCTGAATAATGAATTCAAGCATGAAGAAAGAAAAATAGAGTATAAAAGAGTGTCTAACCATCCATATGCCTTTATTATTAAGTGTCAAATAGAACATAAATGCCTTTACAAGGAGGTTAACAAAACAAGCCCTCTAGATCTATAATTTTTCGACCCGAACAGAGTCTTTCCTTTGCCTATTTAAACTATCCACAAAAACCCCCGATCCTATTTTCTAGAGTGTTTCTAGATCTAGATAGCAACTATCTATTAGGGAGGTTAGCTCAAAAGAGCATTTACATTCCAAAAATAGATCATTTCTCAACAGCTTAATATCGTATGATCTTGCCAACATTACATATGATTCTACAAAACAGGGATTAGTTTGATCTAGTCATACATTTTGAGGTCTTTGCATTTCACAAGCCAAAACGAGTAGACACTGCCATATTCCCTTAAAAACATCAAAATTA
Organism: Picea engelmannii; assembly: GCA_009831015.1. NCBI lineage: Eukaryota > Viridiplantae > Streptophyta > Pinopsida > Pinales > Pinaceae > Picea > Picea engelmannii. The sequence goes on from ML779969.1 coordinate 389,340, forward strand.
TGATTGTACTAATCTTCATGAAACTTCTAGGGTATGATAACAGCAGTAGCTTTGGTAGTTTTCTGTTTGATATTTGTGGTAAGCACGACATTATGCCAATAGAGTCTGAAGTTTATTTCTCTGATTTCTTTGAGCAATTCCCTTTTCTCTTTTTTCTTCTTCTTGAAACCTTGAATTCTTTCTTAATGATGAGCACTCCATTGTTCTATATGAATCTTTTCTCTTTTCAATTGTCTTACTGTCTTCTGGAGTTCCTTGATCCTTTCTCTATCAGTTCTGACTTTGACCTTGAATTCGGAGAACTCTTCAGAAGGTGCAGGCTCATTCAGATTTATGGCAACCTTGGGTTCTCTCAATTTAACTTGGTATTTAGAAACCAATTCAGAGGTGTGTTCTTCATCAGAACTTGTTGAATCCATGGCTTCTGGCATATCTGATATGTGATCTGAATCTACAAGGTAACCGTTTTTATTTTCAGGGATCTCACTGATACCTTTAGCAATTTCTTTAGTTTTTGTCATTCTGGTTGTAGCTCTTCTGACAGTTACTGTAGATGATGAAACAATTTGTTTACCTCTTTTTGTTGGTTTCTTATGCAGTGGAGGTCTTTTTGCTTTTTTCCCGGTACCTACTTCAGCATCTTCAGAGTGATCTTCTATAACTATGACATTTTCTTCTTTGATTGAGGGATTGAACATGGCTTTGGACTTCAACCTGTATTTGTTGGTAACCCTAGTAGAATTCCTTCTAGGGTTTTGAGACACAGGCACACCTTTATTCTTTTTCCTTTTAACTGCAGAGCTATTTCTACTAGTTGAAGGTGATTCATGCTTGACTGTAGTTTGAATATCAAAATCTTCATCTGAATCTTCTTCCCCTTTAACATCTTCCTCAAAAAACATTTCAATTTCTGGATCCAATTTCGGTCTTTTACATCTGCTATTCCTCGTCACCCTGATAGCAGGCACTTCCTCTTTAATAGGGGTTTCATCAATTGAAATATTTTATTTCTGTGTAACGGTCTTTTTTCCTTTGCCTTTCTTCTGTTTGTTGGACTGTGGATCAGGATTTAAGGATTGCATGAGCTAGCTCTAGTGTTTTTGTATTTCTCTCAGAGCAGACACGACTAGAGTCTTAATTAAGACCTGATGAAACAGGTTGCTCTTTGCATTGGAGGATAGTGACTGCACTCTTTTTGACAATTTTTTCAAGCTTTTGAGTAGAAAGTAAGGCAGATTTAAAGGATAATCGCCATTTAGATGCATTAATAACCTAATGTGATAGATATAAATTAGTGAGAATCTGCCTTCACATGTGATATACCTGTGGATAATGATCGGAGCAGTGTTCCATTCTGGTCTAATCCAGTTGTGGGGAACTCTCTTTCTCCAATTTGGATTTTGTTTATCTGGAAGCAAGAATTGGTTGATGAACTCTGTCACCACATGTTCCTTCTTCCACCATCGTTCTCCTCCAACCACCAATTTGCAAGCCTTGGCAATTGTTTGTTCTGTCACCAGCATTAGCAGCTTCCTGATCTCCACTTCATAACCATCAAAGTTCTTTGCAAACTCCATAGAGACATGTTCATCGTGACCTTGGAAAGTGGTGAGGAATTCAAACCAACCTGCGTCTCTGAACCTTTGAGCCATATGAGGATAAGCTTCGAGAAGTTCGACACCCTCGGGTTCTAATCTGACCACTTGTTCGCTCCTCTTAGGCGCCATCAAAACACAATGCTACAACTGGCACTGCTTAGATTTTGAATATGCTACCTGCAATATGTTAATATATAATTGTTCTCTTGAGAAAACATCTACACTTAAAATTCAGCAAAATCAGGACTAAGAGTGACTGTTTCAAATAATGATCTTTGGGAATTGAACAATTTGAAATGAGTCCTTTGCAAGTACAGAGCGATCCGATCATGTAACGGTTTGAATCATCAAATGATTCGAGAGCCATCGTGGGACACATGTGAACTCTTAGTCCACGATCTGGGTAATCATAACGAAATCTGGGTGGTGGGCGCATATTAAGGCATGATTATATTTGTGCTATGGGAATAATGTTATTCCTATAGCGCTATTAATGACTTGGCATAATTTGAATTTGTAAAATTCAAACAGGCATATGAAGTGACACATTATTCAAACCATGTCTTAAAACTCCAAACTTAAAAAAAATATCCAAAAAGCTAAAACGCAAACCATAACAAGCTAAAAACAATGATTTAAATCAAATGAAAGCAGATAATGAAGTGTGGGTAGGAAGGGTTTAGGATTAGGATTTCTCACAAAATCAACAACAAAATTAGAGACTAACAATATATATGCCAAACGGAATACGGTTAACATATCAGAAACCATTCCTATCAACATTTCTAAAAACCCGGCGTCGTTGAATTTTTTTTTTATCGTTGTCGATTGTTCTCTAGAAGAGATATACACGTATACCTCTTTGTTTAAAGAGTTCCATGATGTTTTCTCCTATTCTTATGAAGATATGCCAGGCATAAACCCTCGAATCATCAAACACGAGATCCTCACTTATGAAAATTCTAAGAATTTTTGGCAGAGGTTACAACTAATTAATCCTAGGAAGGTGGCAGCCATAAAGGCTGAGGTTTAAAAGTTTCTCAAGGTAGGTTTTGTTTACCCAATTCCTCTCATCGAATGGATGTCAAATCCTTTTCCTGTCAACAAAAAGCAAGGAACTATACGTGTTTTATGGATTTTCGATATTTAAACAAAGCTTGTCTGAAAGACAACTTCCCCACACCCTTCATTGACCATATTATCAATGAGTGTGCGAGAAGAAAAATAATCTCCTTCATGGATGGATTTTCTAGCTACAATCAAATTCAAATATGGCCCGAGGATGAAAAAAATATGGCGTTTATATGTTGTTGGAAGACTTTTGCGTATCGTACTATGACTTTTGGTCTTAAAAAAGCAAGAGTTGCCTTCTAGCAGGCCATGTCTTTCACTTTCCATGATTTGAAACATATTGTTCAGGCTTATCTGGATGACCTCGTTGCTCACTCTCAGAAGAGGGTAGATCATCCAACGCACTTCGAGCTTGTTTTTGAAATATGTCGTTATTATTGTATTCTGTTGAACCCAAATAAATGCATCTTTTGTGCCGTATTGGTGCATTTTTTGGGTTTCATAGTATCCAACAAAGGGATCATGGTTGATCTATTAAATGTGGATGCAATAGTTCAATTTCCACCCCGACGAAATATTCATCAATTGCAGAGTCTATAAGGAAAGAAAATTTTCCTTCGACGTTTTATTACAAACTATGTTGACATCACCAAGGGATTCATGCACTTGTTGAAGAAAGGGGTTTCCTTCATATGGGACGAGTTTGTGCAACGATATTTAGATGCACTCAAGAAGGCACTAATGTCTTCCCCTCTACTTAGTCCTCCAGACTATATCAAGGATTTCTTATTGTATATCGCAGCAAAAGAATCCACAGTCGGTATGGTTTTGGTTCAGGGGGATGATAGCTTGCAAGAGCACATCATTTATTATCTTAGTCGTGGTCGGATTGGGCTCGAACTCAATTATTCACATGTCGAGAAATTATCCTTCGCAGTTGTTCATTATGTCCAAAGATTATGACATTACATTTTACTCTAGAAAACAATGTAGTCGTCGATATCAATCCATTTCAACACGTCTTCAAATGACATAAATTGGGGGAAATACAATAAATGGATTGTTATTCTACAAGAATTTGACTTAGATTTCATTTCTGCCAAGTCCAAGAATTTTCTGGTTTTTTACGAGCTAATGTCGAAATTTCTCGAGAATGAGGAACCCATGATTACAGATTCATTTCCTGATGAACATTTTTCTTTGTTTCTTCCAGTGATCCTTTGTACGGATATATTCTTATATATCTCTAGACTCTCAATTTGTCTCCACGGTATTCATGGGATGATCGACATTGGATTCACCATCGGGCGAAGAATTACCTCATCATCGACGACACTTTGTATCGTTGTGGGGTCGATTTGATTCTCTGTCACTACTTGACCCACAAAGAACCAGAGTCTGTGTTGAACGATTTCCATAGTGGAGGTTATGGGAATCATCTATTTGGGTTGGAAATAGCCCAAAAAATCCTATGTGTCAGATACTTGTGGCTAATGATCTTTAAATATTGCGCTGACGTGGTCAAGAGGTGCCATCCTTGCCATATTTTTTCTCACAAAATGTGTGTGCATCTTGCTCCACTTTTTCTCGTCATCATTGTCAGTCCATTTATAAAGTGGGGAATTCATTTCACTACATTCCACCCTCCATCGACTAGAGGGTATTGTTACATCATCATGGTCGTCGACTACATTACAAAGTGGACAGAGGCCATGCCTACTTATGTGAATGATGGTGAGATTGTAGACTTATTTCTTTTCAACCAGGTTATCACCAGGTTTGGATTTCCACGAGAGATTGTCACTAACCATGGCAGTCACTTTCAGAACCGAATGATATTTGAGTTAGCATCTAAATTGGGATTTAAACAGGAGCATTTTCCTCATTACTATCTGCAGGTGAATGTTCAGGTAGAGGTCGTAAACAAGTCTCTCAAAACCATACTTCAATGCACTATCAATAAGAGAAAGTTCAATTGGAATTTGACTCTTTATCCAACATTATGAACCTATTGAACCTCGGCTAAGACTGCTACTAGTTTCTCGCCTTTCCAGCTAATTCATGGGGTGGAAGTAGTCATGCCTGTTGAATGTGAAATTCCTTTGTTAAAAATTTCGAGTGGGCTTCCACCTTACATGATTGATTTAGAAACATGTATTTTTTACTTAGAGCAGCTAGATGAGCAACATCGTGATGTTTCTACCATGAATGAGACACGCAAAAAATGTGTCAAGTCTCAATATGATAAGTTGATTCACCCGAGGATTGTTTTTTAGGGTGACCTTGTGTTGGTTTATGATCAGGATAAGGACGCTTTAGGTGTCGACAAATTCAATCCAATGTGGCATGGTCCTTACATCGTGAGGCATTCTCTTCAAAAAGGATACTATGAGTCATCTGATTATGAGGTAATGTGTTATCGGAGTCCAGAAACAGGATCTACCTCAAGAAGTATTTATCTTCATCATTGTTGTTCGAGTGTTTGATCTTTTTATTTATTGTACATAGATAATAACTTTAGTATCATCCTTTTTATTTTTGGGTTCTTATTCTATATTTGCTTGATTGAAAGATGCCCATGGAACCTTTGGTTCACGTCATATTCAGGAACTATCTATGTTGAGGGCCCCGCCCCTGCATGTGTCTCTCGGTAGCATACAATTGTGTTGCCTAAATGCCTAAATAGTTATACCTAGGCATGAGGTACACCGACTATGTGTTGTTTCATATGCTCTTGCAAGTCCTCGATCTGCACCAACAGAATCTGATGAGTAAGGTGGCCTAGATTTCTCTAGACACTCTGTAAGGTGTACTCCATCTGAGCATCATTTTCACCTGAATGGGATTCACAGTGACCTCTGTGTCGATGGTGAGGATATCCCTTCGGTCATATTGATCCAATATTTGTTCATTCATATGAATTTTTTTAGTTATAACCATCCAAAAGTATTTTGTTTTACTTTTCAAATAATTAAAACAAAATAAAAATTTAATAATCTGAAAATTGAAAACATTTCTTACCTATCCCTCCCAGTGCACCACCAGGAGGCATGAGCATGTCAGGATCAGGTGAAATTTTTATCCCCCGTAATGATAATCATCTATGGCGATGATTTGATGCTACCACCAAATGAAAAAATTGTCATCAAGGACATAAAGTATGTGCCCACCTCCTAAGAATTGTACAATTATGGCCCATCATAGTAAACATGATTCTCTAAGTCCATGTGGTGGCATGAAGACTTTCGGGCTAAGTGTGGGAAATATCTCAAAAACTATTGAGCGAAAAATTCTTTTGTATCTAAAAATTTCATCTTGTCAGTCTTGTAGTCAGTCAACTGTGCTTTCATATTCTATGATAAAGAGGTACTCCCATCATATATCACTTGATGAAGACACTGTACTGCATAAAACACATGCGGTAGAGAGGCAGGTCCTATACTCATGCTAGTATGGAAGGTCCTCATTGAATTTATGTCGATGAGTTAATCTCTTATCGACTATGATAAATTGCTCTAAGAGTTTGACCTAGAGTTGCACCCTGGCCCTATTTACATCATTGATAGGTAACCTTGCACTCAAAAGATGACATTCCATCATTGGTCATTGACTTAGTGGTTTCCCTTGTGTTTGACAGCAAGAACATTATTCACACAATGGGATTTGTGTAGTACCTTGGATTCCATTTGTCCCCATTGGTGGTTTCCTCGCCATTATCGACAATCTTCATTATTGGTTGTTATCCATAGGGTCTTCTTCATGCCCTATTTACATTTAGTTCACGCAAGGGATTCACTTCATGGTGGTCCTTTCAATATTTCATCCAAGTCCTTCCAAATATTTGGCCTTCTACTACTCCTCGTGTTGGATGATGGGGGATTCCTTAATTCCCTCCTTCCAATGGATCTCTTCCTATCAACATCAACACATCTTGTTATGGGACAAGGATCTAGAGTCATTTTTAGTACCTTGGGTATTGCAGTCATGAGTGGAAGGTTCCCTCGCTATTGATAGTGGGAATACATCAATGTCCCCTTATTGGTATATTCTACAAGGTGTTCGACATCAAATCCTTTATTCACGCTTGTTAGATTGTACTAGGTACCGTGACAACCATTATCATTATCAGTGGTTTGTCTTGTGTTTGTTAACAATATTCATCAATGACCGATAATCAAAAGGTGTCTCATGTGTTCAACTCCAACACATCTATTCGCATAGTGCAGACTCGTACCATGGTGGTTGGGTTGAATACCTCGGGAATGTAGTAGCATCACCTCTTTCATATTGTTTCTCGGGTTTCAATTGGATAGTACCACTCCACACATTGATACTCATGAGGGATCAGTTTTCCAGCTCTTGCCCCAGATATCCTTCATTGATTATGAGACATAGATCCACTGTATATTTGTTTGTGGCTATGATCTATGTTTGGCATGGATCCACCATGTATCTCTTCCATGGCCATGTTCACTGCTATATATACATCTTACATGGATATGCAGTGTACTTGATTGGCAGCCATGATTATCATCACACATGAGCATGGGTATGTATGCCTTGGGAATTGAGTTGTTCTGACTTGTTTCTATGTTGGTTGTTGTCCTTAGATTGGATTTTGGTTACCTTCACCCCTGGATAATTACTTTTGAAAACTTATAATGTATTTCATCCATTAGTTGCTCTTTTAACCTCATACATTAGGGGGCATCTATTATAGCATAAAATGACACTTCTTAAGCCTGTAAGTGATCCGGATTATTTTCGGCACGAAATGAGAGCGGAGATATAATAAAGGAATGCACAGAGATATTGCATATATTCAATAATATAACAGAAATGTATCAGAGATGCAACCATAAACACATATATACAGTAATACACGATTTCTA
>ML779969.1:397097-412202 GCA_009831015.1 Picea engelmannii
GATGAAGCGCCAAAAGTCATGTGGGCCCCGTTTGGGTAAGTTGGTGCATCAACTTCCCGGGGTCATAACTTTTGCATACGATCTTCGTTTTAGGCGTGTGATAGCTCGTTGGAAAGGTATCGTCGAGGAGATTCATTTTGGGGGCTCAATTATTCCTTTGTCTATAATTGAGAACCTTGATCTCGAAAAAACTTCATTTAGGCCCTCAAAATGGCCCCGGAAGTGAAAACCTGCTAAAAATAGTAAATTGCCAAAATGGCCAGAAAATTGTTTTGAGCCATTTGGAAAATGTGGGTGGCCCCCGATATCCACCTGGATCAGTAAGTCCTAAGGATCCCCTCAATCTCTTCAGTGTTTTGGGACAGGGCCAATCTTGCATATCCGCCACTTTCTTGGGATCAACTCGTACTCCCTCCTGAATTATAATGTGACCCAAATATTCAACCTCATGAGCACCAAAAGCACACTTTGAGTGCTTCACAAATAATTGGTTGTCTCTAAAGAGTTGCAAGGACATATCAACATGCTCTATGTGTGATTCCCATGTTTTATTGTAGATCAAGATATTCATTGAAGAATACTAGCACAAAATTGTGTAGGAAGGGTTTGAAATCTTGTTCATGAGACTTTGGAAAGTTGATGGAGCATTGCAAAGGCTTGTTATCCCCTATCATAGGGATAACTAAGGAGATTATGTCTCGAGGCCCACAGGTCCTAGACATGTATTACTGAGATCCATATTGACTTGAGCTTGGCCCTGGAGGGCTCATCCTTTCTTCAACGCCTCCCATCTATCAGTAGCAGCAACATCCATCCCAACGGCCTAGTTCTGAAGTAGTTGTGGCTCTTGCTCCATGAGGTAATGAGTTCGGGTATCATGGTATGTGTCACTCTGATTCTCAAAACATTTGAATATGTGCATTGAATTCTCTTTTGCTTCATGAAGTTTTCTTGGAAATTATGCCTTTTAACATGCCTATACCTGGGGGGGATGACAGAGTGCCCTAGCAAGTTGGTTCCCTTAGGGATGAGTTGTCATTGGGTGGGTGTATGAAAGGTCATCGTCCATTCCTTCCATACTTATCACTTTTCATCATTTTCCCTCTCATCTATCCCCTACATTGGTTCAGGCATTGGGTTTGCCAAGCTAGTAAGGGTTGTACCTTGCCTTATGGGAAGAAGTGGCTAAAGGCCCAGAGGGTAAAAGTAGCTGGAAAAACTTAAAATCCAAGATCAAACCTTGAGATCCTTCACCTAGGGATCCTCAAGAAAGCAATAAAAGGCTTTTCGACAAGAAAAAGGGGGGGGGACCCATAAAATAAAATAAAACTCAAGACCTAGTTGGTGGATAGGGGATCTCATCATGAGTTATCCTATTAGGTACATGGGCATGTAGTGGTATAAAACTATTATCCATCTGGTCACCACGCCATGGTAGTGAATCTTGGTGGCATATCCAAGAGAAAGGGCATCTCATCACGAGCCAACCTTCTCATCTCTGTGAAATGCTTATGGGTAACGTTGTCACCACTGGTCACCACGCCAGGGAAATGTCCTCTAGATATTCTCTTGAAAGAAAAAGAAATAAAACAAAGATTAAAAAGGCATTGAATGGGCTAGGAAACAATTGCATCCATGACAAGGTTCATCTCACCCTCTACAGAGGCACCCACAAGTAAGACCTACATTTCCTTGTTATCATTGCACCCCTTGCCCAAACATCCCCTACACCATCTCATGCATTTACATGACCTAGATTTGTCTTCACCTGGAAACACCCCACACCTGAGAAGAATTAGCCCAATAGGACACCTTGAGACCCTCTCCAAACCTGGCTTGTTAAATAGCAGAACTTCTTTGAGCATTTGTCTAGGAAAAGGGGGATTCGGTGCACATGTTTGGGTAGCTTGATTATTAGATGCGATTGACATTGCTATGATCCCTGTGACTCATGAGCCCATGGAGGGCGTACTTGTTGTTGTTGCAGGACCATCCCTGATGGACAAGTACATATGGGGAGATGACTAGCTCGGATCTCCATAGGGCTAAAAGCCCACCAGATGGATGTTGAGACCCTAGCCAGGGGCAGAGGAATATTAGAGGGTTGCACCAGAGAAAAGGGAGGGCGTTCCACTAGAGGCACTTTGGCAGGCCTGGACCCAGGGGGGTCTTGCCCTCCCACCATGATGTTGGCCCTTGAAGGCCCATGACATCATCATTTTGAGCCTTGAAGTCATCCAGTTGGGGTTTTGAGCATGAGGGCGGCTTGGTTGGCACATGTGGCAGTTTCTGAGGGGTTTTGAGCCCCAACGTTTAACTTTGGAGGCCTAGTGTTCCAAGAGCGAGCCCAACGTCACCCTAAGAGGGGCATGACATCACCCTAAAAAGGTAAAATTAGGGTTTTTATTGTCAATTTATGTAAAACTGGATTTTTGATGTAAACTCGCCATGTCGGCCTTTTTTGACCTAAAATATAATTAAAGGTCATTTGTATTGTATAAATAAGGGGAAAATATCTTATATTTTTCATCATATTTTACTCACACAACTGTGAGGTCTGAAATTTTACCTCTTTTAAAGATTATTGGCTGAACTAAGTGGTGCGTAACTCTTGGAGGGAGTTTATTTTGGTGCATTTTTTCATTTTCGTGGTGGAAAGTCTTCAACTAGGGTTTGTGGCTAGATTATTCTTGATGAAGTAAGTATAAATATGCAATCCTTCTTTTTTTTGAATGGTTATGGTGTATTTACTTGTTCATTTATAAGATTATGAAATTGCTAGTGTGAAACCCTAGGAGAAAAGCACATGTTATTGTCCTTTTCTTAATAACTCTTCACCTACTTGATTTTGCTAGAAGGAACCTCCCTTGAAGGATATACTCAAGCCCTACCTTAGTAGCACTCTAGTACTATTGCTTCATTAAGCTATCATATTTTATTTCAATCTTGACCTTAAGAAGAAGGAAATCACTAGGGCCTAGGGTTACCTACTTCCTAGCATATTTTCCTTCTAGGGTTTTGGATCTTGAGGCCTTAGGTTACTAACACCTCAACCATCCTTCCTCTTCCTTTAGCTCACCCATTATCATTTGTTTCCCTCTAAGAATTGTCACTGCAATAGTGACTCCATTTACGCTAAAAGGCACTAGTTCATACCTTACAAGTGATTGATTGACTAAAACAACTTTTAAACCATCTACTTTAAGCTCTTTACTAACCATTTATAACCTTAGATTGGACTAACCTACTAACTATCTTGTTGTTATCGCAAAATATTGCTACAACCATCTATAACAGCAGCAAAATCACCTTAAAAGCAAGTTTTAAAGTTGATTTTACATTGCCTTCATTGCTTCTGACAAATACTAGCATTTTGCCAAGTTTAGGTTATCATTTTGGTCATTATTGAAGCTTTATTGAGGCATAATTGTGAAGGTATTAGTATATATACATTGTTGTTATAAATATTTATGTTGCTTCATCTTCTATATTAGCTTTTTTTTTAATCAAAGTTTATGGTTTTATGAAGCACTAACATCAATTGGTACTTCCAAATAGTATTTTTCTTGTTGTATTGTTCTGGGAAGGTACACTTAAATAATACTTTGCTTCATCTTATTAAAACCTTTGGGACTTTCTAATTAGAGTGACATGTGAGAGGGGTTGGACTTTCTTGATACTCTTACCCTAGCCTTCTCAAACCCCCAGGTCACTAGGGACGTCTCCGTTGGGGTACTACTTCTAAAGAGAAAGAGGTGTCTTGTTTAGGTGACAGTGATAGGAAAACCTCATGTTACGCCAATTTATTATTCACTTGCCTTTGGCTTTTGGGCAAGTACATCTGGTGGGTCTATGAAATTTCATCATCCATTCCTTCCATACTTATCACTTTTCATCATTTTCCCTCTCATATATCCCCTACATTGGTTCGGGCATTGGGTTTTCCAAGCTATTAAGGGTTGTACCTTGCCTTGTGGGAAGAAGGGGATAAAGGCCCAGAGGGTAAAAGTAGATGGAAAAAGTTAAAATCCAAGATCAAACCTTGAGATTCTTCACCCAAGGATCCCCAAGAAAACAATAAAAGGCTTCTCTGCAAGAAAAGGGGGGGGGGACCCATAAAATAAAATAAAACTCAAGACCTAGTTGGTCGATAGGGGGTCTCATCATGAGCCAAACTATTAGGTCCATGGGCATGTAGTAGTATGACACTACTATTCATCTGGTCACCATGCTAGGGTAGTGGCTCTTGGTGGAATAGCCAAGAGAAAGGGGGTCTCATCACGAGCCAACCTTCTCATATATGTGAAATGTTTGTGGGTAACATTGTCACCACTGGTCACCACGCTAGGGAAGTGTTCTCCAGCTATTCTCTTGAAATAAAAAACAATAAAACAAAGAGTAAAAAGGCATTGAATGTGCTAGGAAACAATTGCATCCATGATAAGGTGCATCTCACCCTCTACAAAGGCACCCACGGGTAAGACCTACATTTCCATGTTATCACTGTACCCCTTCCCAAACATCCCCTACACCATCTCATGCATTTACATGACCTAGATTGATATTCACCTGGAAACACCCTACACCTTACTATAATTAGCCCAATAGGACATGTTGAGACCCTCTCCAAACCTGGCTTGTTAAATAGCTTAACATCTTTGAGCATTTGTTTGAGAAAATGGGGGTTTGATGCACATGTTTGGGAAACTTGATTATTAGATGTGATTGGCATTGTTATGATCCCTGTGACTTATGAGCCCATGCAGGGTGTACTTGTTGTTGTTGCATGACCATGCCCAACAGACAGGTACATATGGGGATATGATTATCTCAGACCTCCATAGGGATAAAATCCCACCAGATGGATGTTGACACCCCAACTAGGGGCAGAGGGATACCAGAAGCTTGCACCAGAGAAAAGGTAGGATGTTCCACCAGAGGCACTTTAGCAGGCTTGGACCTAGGGGGGTCTTTCTCTCCCACCATGACGTTGGCCCTTGAAGGCCCCTGGCATCATCATTCTCAGCCTTGACATCATCCAGTTGGAGTTTTGGGCATGAGGACGTCTTGGTTGGCACGTGTGGCAGTTTCTAAGGGGTTTTGAGCCCCAACGTTTCACTTTGGAGACCTAGTGTTCCAAGAGGGGGCCCAATGTCACCCTAGGAGGGGCATGACGTCACCCTAAAAAGATAAAATTAGGGTTTTTATTGTCAATTTTATGTAAAACTGATTTTTTATGTAAACTAGCCATGTCGGCCTTTTTTGACCTAAAATATAATTAAAGGTCATTTGTGATGTATAAATAAGGGGAAAATCTCTTATATTTTTCATCATCTTTCACTCAAACAAGTGTGAGGTCTAAAATTCGACCTCTTTTAAGGCTTATTGGCTGAGCTGAGTGGTGCGCAACTCTTGGAAGGAGCTTATTTTGGTGCATTTTTGCATTTTCATGGTGGAAAGTCTTCAACTAGGGTTTGTGGCTAGATTATTCTTGATGAAGTAAGTATAAATCTGCAATCCTTCTTTATTTTGAATGGTTATGGTGTATTTACTTGTTCATTTATAAGATTATGAAATTGCTAGTGTGAAACCCTAGGAGAAAAGTATGCGTTAATGTATTTTTCTTAATAACTCTTCACCTACTTGATTTTGCTAGAACGCACCTCCCTTGAAGAATATACTAGAGCCCTACCTTAGTAACACTCTAATATTATTGCTTCATTAAGCTTTCATATTTTATTTCAAGCTTAACCTAAAGAAGAAGGAAATCGCTAGGGCCTAGGGTTACCTACTTCCTAGCATATTTTCCTTCTAGGGTTTTGGATCTTGAGGCCTTAGGTTACTAACACCTGAACCATCATCCCTCTTCCTTTAACTCACCCATTATCATTTGTTTCCCTCTAAGAATTGTCGTTGCAATAATGACTCCATTTACCCTAAAAGGCACTAGTTCATACCTTACAAGTGATTGATTGACTAAAACAACTTTTAAACCATCTACTTTCAGCTCTTTACTAACCATTTCTAACCTTAGATTGGACTAACCTACTAACTATCTTGTTGTTGTCGTAAAATATTGCTATAACCATCTATAACAACAGAAAAATCACCTTAAAAGCAAGTTTTAAAGTTGATTTTACATTGCCTTCATTGCTTCTGAAAAATACTAACATTTTGCCAAGTTTAGGTTATCATTTTGGTCATTATTGAAGCTTTATTGAGGCATAATTGTGAAGTTATTACTATATATACATTGTTGTTATAAATATTTATGTTGCTTCATCTTCTATATCAGCTTATTCTTTTTATCAAAGTCTATGGTTTTATGAAGCACTAACATCAATTGGTACTTGCAAATAGAGTTTTTCTTATTGTCTTGTTCTGGGCAGGTACACTTAAATAATACTTTGCTTCATCTTATTAAAACCTTTGGGACTTTCTGATCAGAGTGACCTGTGAGAGGGGTGGGACTTTCTTTATACTATTATCTTAGCCTTCTCAAACCCCCAAGTCACCGGGGACGTCTCCCCTGGTGTACTACTCGTAAAGAGAAAGAGGTGTCTTGTTTAGGTGACAGTGATAGGACAACCTCCTGTTACGTCAATTTATTATTCACTTGCCTTTGGATTTTTGGAAAGTAAAAATTGCACGATAATAAGGCCGAAAGGCATCACTAGAAACTCATAATTGTCTCTATGTGTTATAAAGGCTATCATTGGGATGTTTGTCTCTTTCATCCTGATTTGGTGGTATCTTGAACGTAGATCAAGCTTAGTGAAAAAATTTGCTCTATCAAGTTCAACAATGAGATCATCAATAATATGGATGGGAAATTTGTCCTTGATTGTCAACTTATTGAGAGCCTAAAAATCAAGACACATTCACCAAGTTCCTTCCTTCTTTAATACCATGACTATCGGTGATGAGTAAGGGCTTGTACTGGGACATACGTGCCCTGCCTCCAACATCTCATGAATGATATTTTCTATTTTGATCTTTAGTGAAAAAGGGTTGTGATAAGGATGTACATTTGGTGGTTGACTTCCTAGAATCAGAGGAATTCCATGGTCATGCTCTCCTTGCAAAGGGGGTAAGCCCTTTGGTGTTTGGAAGACCTGGTGATGTTTTTCAAGGACTAGCTGCAAGTATTGGTGGATTTCTTGTGTTGGGTTATCCATAACCTGTGTGGCATTAAATTGGACAATAATATCAAAGTGGCCCTTCTTTAATAACTTCTCCATAAAAGGAGAGATGACTATTTTAGGAGAGCTTGTTTGAATCCCTAAAAGGGTGTGTACATGACCCTCTTGAGTGAAACTCATATAGAGTTCTTTGAAATCCATGGTGACCAGTCAGAACATGCATAGTCGTTATGCCCCCAATACTATATCACACCCACCCATATCGATGGAAAATAGATGGGTTTTGAGTTGAAAGTCTCCAATCTAGAGTCTAACATTTTCATATCTTCCCCCACATTTCATCATACCTCCATTGACGATCATGATTTGAAAGTTGGACACTAGGTGTACAAAACAATGGGTTTCTTTTGCCACTCTCTTGTGAATGAAATTGTGAGTACTGCCACTATCAACTAGGATGATGACTTTCTGGTACTTGATGTAACCCATGAGTTTCAAGGTTTGTGGAGTTGAAATGCCTGATAATGTATGCAGGGAGATAAGTGGTTCTTCATGAGAGAATGGAAGTTCAATATCCGCCTAAGTTTGAGTGTCGGTGTTTGATACGAAAATGGATAGAACCTATACAACACTTGATCTGAAAATATCACTAAGTTCAATACCACTTTTTTATTCCAAAATATTTTATTGACAGTGCTTATAGCATGGGAAGTGATTTATCTTTCTCAAACAAACACTTTAATTGATGATCATAACTTGCATAATCCATCTTACATAAGCAAATGTGGAATCACTTTATTAATGCTCATATGTTTCAATTAAAATAAAAGGAATTTACAATACAAGAGTTGAAGATACCTTTCAAATATGTTGCTCTGACACATAAAAGAACATCACCCTTGCATTCCTCTCGAAAAACTGAGAAAAGTGAGTATAAAGTCGGCTATATTCTACTTACAGTGCCCCAAAATCCTCTTGGCCATAAAATAATACAATGACCTTTTGTTGATTTGCTAAAATTCAGAAACTGAGTGCACTGTTGAATTCCTAGCGAAATAAAGTGCAAATTTGATATAAAATACTTGATATTATGTCAAGGTGACCCTTGACACACTTTACGGTGTGGCCTCGTACCCTTGGCACACTTTACAAGACTAAATATGCATAGAAATGTGTGTCATGTGCATTGGAATGTGTGTCCATGAACTTGTGGTGCTCACCATTAAATAGGCGCCCCTCTTAACCAAATTTTGGATTTAGTGGCAGGCATTAAATTATAATTTATTTGGTTTTGTAACGAAGTTCTAACCATAGGGGAGTTGGTTAACTCGTTGGAGTTAAAAATAGTAGGTCGGCAGTTCAAGCCCCACCGACCATACAATACATATCCTTTGATTGTTACTACCTTGTCACGGGTTATAACCTCCGCTCAAATTTTGTTACGTGGTTATATACAAACTGTATATAACATATGGTTTAAAAAACTACTCCACGTGATTTATGGAATAGTTATATGTATTGTTATAACATATAACATGTGTTTAAAACAACCCCCGCACAATATACGTCAAGCCCCTTCGCAAATGGTGTAGGTCATATGGCATGGAACATGATCAAGGTGCGAGGGCTTAGGCCCTCATCCCTTTGGTGCCCATATAGAACTTTATAACATGTTAAATATTTAATATGCCATAAAATTATAAAATTTCATGTGGTGGTGCGTTGGTATGGAGGATTATGTGAAAAAAATTGGTTGTTTGGAGGTTAGGGGTTCAAACCCTATTGACTCGATAATATTTTATATAACCAAACCAATATTGGACAATGAGGGGTCACCATGTGGCGGCCTTTCATTGGCTCTTTCAATGCCACATGCCAAACTATGATTGGAGCCACTTGTCAACCGACGATTGTACCACCTGTATGTACATAGCCATGTCACCTGCCACTTATCAGTGTATATATTTTCCATTTGTCAACCTGTGAGCATGCCATGTGTCTCTCTCCAACTTTGTCATGTGTCTCTTTAAGGTTGACTTTTGCCCGAGCCATGTCACCTGCCACTTGTCAGTATATAGAGCTTCCATTTGTTAACCTGTGAGCATGCCACGTGTCTCTCTCCAAGTCTGCCATGTGTCTCTTTAAGGTTGACTTTTGCCCAAGCCATGCCACCTGCCACTTGTCAGTATATAGAGCTTCCATTTGTCAACCTGTGAGCCTACCACGTGTCTCTCTCCAAGTCTGCCATGTGTCTCTTTAAGGTTGACTTTTGCTCGAGCCATGTCACCTGCCACTTGTCAGTATATAGAGCTTCCATTTGTCAACCTATGAGCCTGCCACATGTCTCTCTCCAACTCTACCATGTGTCTCTTTAAGGTTGACTTTTACCCTAATTGACCTGAACTTTGACCAACCATAACTTTTACATACATACTCCATTTGAGATTATTTTTACGTCATTGGAAATATTGAAAGAATCTACCCATTGAAATCATTTTCAATATCTTTTGAGACCTTCAAATTTTGAGCATTTATGACCCTTTCTGGATCCCTGTGAGCATTTTGGATCTTCCTAGACCTCCGTGAGCATTCTTGGATCCTCCTGGATCAGTGTCTTCAACTTGTAACTCTAGTTTCTTTGGTGTATCTACTATATTTATGTCTTTGGTTAGGACCTGAGTGGTCATATAAATTTGGAACAATTCATGTTCTTTAGACTGTGACCTAGAGCATATTTTTCATCACAATTATAATAGAGTCTTCTACTTTGGCGATATGTCATTTCTGTTGGAGACAATATTTGTACTTTCAAGGGATGATTAGGAGTTGTGCTTTGGGATGTACCCTGGTAAGGACGAGTGTGGAGAGTGAAGTTTGGATTTTTTATTTGTGCATTGATCACCGTCTCTGATTCTAGGGTCCTTTGCATCACTTCCAACCATGTAGTAGGATGTTGCATTCTAACTTGTGCTAGAATTTCCTCCTTGAGGATACAAATGAAACATTCTTTATAGAAATAATTTGTTAAGTTCTATGTATGGATAGCTAATTGTTCAAAGGTTGCCATAAATTTTGTGACTGAGCCTATTTCGCATAACTTGACAAGCCTCCCTAAATAATGAATATCTTTCTTGAAACGTGCATAGACATCTTCAACAAATTGACTCCAAGTGATATAGCATGCATATTAT
This sequence comes from Picea engelmannii, assembly GCA_009831015.1. Classification (NCBI taxonomy): domain Eukaryota; kingdom Viridiplantae; phylum Streptophyta; class Pinopsida; order Pinales; family Pinaceae; genus Picea; species Picea engelmannii. The sequence goes on from ML779969.1 coordinate 407,431, forward strand.
AATGTTCCCAACTAGGATAGATGGGAAATATATGTGTATTGCCCAATATTATTATTCTTCTTTGTGTGATGTTATCAAAGAATTTGTTGGAAGTGTCAAATAGTAGCTTAAACACAGAGCATTTATCCATTACACATAGAATTGAGTTGATAACAATGGCATCTTATTATGGATAGAAGTTCCTTAAAAATCAATACAATGGTAACTAAGGGATGTAATAACAATTGCATACTACTACTAAGCACACAAGCTAATGGTTGTCAGGAAGCATCACAAACTACTACAAAAACAACACAATGGAACCTGGAATGATGCCAATATATGGAACACAAGGCTCTTCAATCCTTCCTCTGCTCTGCTTAGGTGACGTTTACTCTGTGGTCGATCCTGCAATTGCTTCAGAATCCTCCCCAGACCCGAACCGACAAGGTGCTACAAAATCCTGATTCACAGGGGTCCTCGCGGGATGCCTGCGGGGTGTCTAGTGGAATGACCCTAGTTTAACCTGTAGGGACACCTCTTTTTCTAGGTGTGTGAAACCCTCCTACACCTACGGCCCTGATGAACAACCTCCTCATAAATTTTTTGTAAACCCCTCTTGTGAGTTGATCTGACTTCAACTTCTCTCCATAATGAAAACAAGCACCACAATGAACTCAAATGAGGATTCTGGATGAATCCCCCTCTTGTCTAACTAGGGTGGATATTGCACCACCGAAACTAAACTTGCAGTGGAAGGGTTTTTCCCAAAACCCCAACGAAAACGCTAGCTACAAGAGCACTCAATAAGATATCAAAACATAATGCCAAGGGGAAGGGTTTCTCCTCTATTTATCCTTCCTTTGGATCTTCTATATCTTTTCCCCATTTTGACCAAATCAAATATTCACTTTATTTTCTCTCCAATTCCATTAAATATAATTGTTTGTTTTATTTAATGACACTTTTAGGGTTTGACAATCTTTTTACCTAGTGACACCTCCTTGACTCCCTTTTTTCTTGTTGACTATAGCCTACGAGAGTCGTATAGGCTATTGAGTAATCCTAATCACTTGGAAGGGGACATACAGTCCTCCTTCCCAAGATTGTTTGTCCTCAAGCAATTCTAGATCACGGTGTTGTAAAATCTTATCCACCTCCTAGGTAGCATATTCTGCAGGAAATCCTCTCCATACAACCAAATACTCTTAAATGACCCTGCTCCTAAGTCTTTGTTCCCTGACATCAACTATCCTCTCAGAAGCTAGAACCAATTTCCCTTCCTCGTCTAGTGAAGGAAGATCTTCTGAAGTGGTGACCTGCTATCCCAAAGCCTTCTTGAGGCATGATACATGGAAGGTGTTGTGGATCTTGTTGCCCTTCAATAGCTCCAGCTTGTATGCCACTTTCCCAACTCTCCTTATCACTTTGTATGGTCTGCAAATTCGAGGCTTGAGCTTCTTTGCACCACTCTTCTTCAACGACAATTGTCTGTACGACTGCAATCTGAGAAAGACAAGATCTCCAACCTCAAAGCTGCATTCTACCCTATGTCTATCTGTATACATTTTATGTTGATTCTGAGCGGCCTGTAGATTCTCCTTAAGGACTCTTAAGATGTCATGACTTTCCTATAACCAATCCTTGGCCTTATGAGCTCTGCTCTCTCCAAATTCTAAATCCACAAAAGACGGAGCATCATATCCATACAATGCCCTAAATGGGCTCATCCCGATGGACATGTGATAAGTGGTTTTGTAGCAGTGCTCACCTAGATGCAAGCATTTTATCCATTCTCGTTGTTGCCCTGACACATAGTTCCTCAAGTACCCTTCTACCCATTTATTTATTATCTCAGTCTTCCCAACTGTCTTCGGATGATATTTAGTGCTAGTTGTCAACTCTATTCCAGATAACCTAAACAACGCCTGCCAAAACACACCGAGAAACCTACTATCCCGGTCACTGACTATGTTCTCAGTAGGCCATGGAGTCTGAACACTTCCCTGAAGAATAAATCTGCTACCTGAGATGTGCTATACTTCGTAGGAATAGCAAAGAAGTGTGCATACTTAGTCAACCTGTCCACCACCACATAAATACAGTCCCTACCCTGCACCTTCGGTAATCCTATGATGAAATCCATAGAAATTCTTTCCCATTTCTGCTCTGGAATCGACAATTGTTAAATTAGTCTTGCAGGATGTGTGAACTGTGAATTGTTCTATTGGCAAGTCACGCACTTTTCACATGATGAAGTGCATCCCCATTGATACCTTTCCATAAGAATTTATCCCTTACTTGTTGATAGGTCTTTAGGTACCCCTCATGCCCTGCCAATGGTGTGTCATGTGTTGGCTTCAAAATATTATCCTTGAGTGTGGAATTAGGAACAAGATAGATCTTGTACTTTTAGTTGATTATGCATCTATTACCTTGTACCTATCATCATGATTACTTCCCTCCATCAGCTCACAATGCAAATTTTTCTTGGTGTATTCCATCAAGACGATGGACTTCCAGTCTGTTGAGATCCTTGACATGGAGAAGGTTGCAGGATTCCTAGATAAGTCGTTAACAACTACATTCTTCTTCCCCTTTACATAATCAATGTCAAAATTATATTCCTGTACCTTACTCACCCATTTATGTTGTCTCTCATGCAGGTCCCTCTGGTCCAAGAAATATCTCAAGTTGTTGTGGTCAGTCCTAACCACGAAGCGTCCTCCTACCAAGTACTGCTTGAATTTGGTCAATGCACACATTATGGCCAACATCTCATTATCATAGATCGGATAGAGATTCTCATGATCCATTAGCTTTATGTTCTCGAAGTCGACTGGGTGTTTGTTCTACATCAATACTACTCCTATCCCTTCACTAGATGCGTCGTATTCCAGGACAAAAGGTTGTGTGAAATCTGGTAGTGCTAATACTGGGAAAGTATTCATCACCTTCTTCATTTTGTCAAATGCCACCAATGCCTCTTCTTACCATCAAAATGCCCCCTTTTTGGTGAGATTTGTCAATGGTGTTGTTGAACTACATATCCCGAAGAATCGTCGTAGATCCATGAGTGATATGGGAGTGGGCCAATCTAAGATGGTTTGAATCTTCTTCTAGTGCACCTTTACTCCCTCAACACCAATCACATGCCCTAGATAGAGGATCTCTATCAACCCGAACTCACATTTTGCTTCCTTGGCAAAAAGTGATTGTTCCTCCATAATGGTGAGAATCTCATCCACATGCTTAAGGTGTTCTTCCCACATCTTGTTGTAGATGAGAATATCGTCAAAGAACACCAGTAAAAATTTCCTCAACTATTTGTTGAAGATATGGTTCATGCATGACTGAAAGGTAGATGGTGCATTAGTCAACTCGAAGAGCATGACTAGAAACTCATAGTGCCCATAGTGACACCTGAATGTTGTTTTGTGTATATCCTCCTCCCTAACCCGAATCTGGCGGCACCCTGATCGCAGATCAACCTTTGAAAAATATATTGCCCCATGCAACTCATTGATCAACTCATCGATCCTGGGTATTGGATATCGGCTCTTAATGGTCTTTTTATTTAGCGCCTTGTATTCTATGCACATCCTCATAGTACCATCTTTCTTCTTCACCAGTACAACTGACGAAGCAAAAGGATTAGAACTAGGTCGGATGTGTCCCATCTCTAGCAACTCCTTTATGGCCTTCTCTATTTTGTCCTTGAATCTCTTGGGATGCCTATAGGGAGTGGTGATGATATGATTCAACCCTTCTTCTAGCTCAATGACATGCTCAAATACTTTATCCGTTGGTCTCCCTGTTGGCAATGGTTCAAACACTCTCTCATGTTTTCCAAACAATGTCTGGATATCCATTGGGTAATGTTGGTGATATGATTTGGGGTGACCTTGATATCAACTTGATCTAGTTCTAGGTTCACTTAATGAAAGGATCAATTATAAGATCGTTTTAATTGAACTTGATTGCATTAAATGTGAACATATGTGCTTATGAAAGGCTTGAATCCAAATTGAATATAACTTGGTGAATGTGTTGTTAGTCTCGTAATCCATTACTTAATGCACTTAACAATCATAATTGCGGAAATAAAAACATGCATGAGAAATTATGAGACAAGATCAACACATAAAGAAAGATATCACCAAATTGTTAACGGAGTTCACCAGTATGACTACGTCTCCTAATCCATTGGAATATGAATCACTTCATTATCCTTCCTTTAATAGGGCTGAAATATTCTCACAAAATGTGGCACATTTCTTCTTACACCAGAAGGACAACATTCTCCCAAAAGGGGCTTGACTTTCCCAAAAGGGGCTTACATACAAACCACAAGCATGCTTGTTTGTTTCTCTCCTCAAAGAGCTCTCCAAAATATCCTCCAAAAGGGCCTCCAAAATCTCCCCCCAATCTCTCCCAATAAAGGGGTTTAAATAATTTTTCCTAGCTCCATAATCCAAAAAGACAAGATCCATAAATTTAGGATCCAATAACTACTCAAGGGAAAAAATGAGAAAGACCCTTAACTTCCTCCTTGAGACTAGGAATCCACTTGTAATAAAGTGAGGAAAAGTCCAAGCCAACCCACAAGACCCTTAACTTCCTCCTTAAGACTAGGAAGCCAATTTGTGAGTTGGTTTCTCACATACAACTAATTTCCGCTTAAAAGTAGGAAACTAATTTGTGAGTTGGATTCTCGCACAACTAATTTCCCATTTTACAATCAATACGTGAGATTTCCACTCACTCCAAGTATTCCTTCCCCCCCCCCCCCT
>ML779970.1:0-21218 GCA_009831015.1 Picea engelmannii
GCTTTCTTGGCTGGTGAAGAAAAAATAGTCCATCCTCGCCTTGATAAGTATGAGTTTTCTAATATCTTGAATTTATTGCACGTGGTAAATGTGTTATATGGTTGGTATGTTGGTTGCATTCAGTCATGTGGTTGGGTGAATGGTTTGTCTGAAAATTTGTATGTGGAACTTCTTTGTTTCATCGTTGAAAATTGGAATCCTAGACTTTCAAGTCACCTACAAAATGCTCCCTTCCTGAAGTACGTAAATTCTGCCAACATCACAATTTTGGCAAGTGTATCAAATGATGAATTGGGAACAAGAATATATTTTTTATCAGAGTCGCACATAATGTGGCTATCAAAATGGTCTGGATAGCTTCAAAGTGCTTCCCAACAATATTCTATGCCTGAATCTACTCAGAAGGAAATAATAGATTTGTACATGGTAACAAAGAGAATCCAACCTACATGTCTGTATGCTCAGACGCTACTTTGATGTCGGCTCTACAGTTATACGACTACATCATTGTGGGTGGGGGAACAATAGGATTCCCATTGGGAGCCACACTATCTCAAAATTTCATAGTATTGTTACTGGAATGGGGTGGGTTGGGACTTACCCTACCAATCACGCACCGAGAACTCAATAATGAGAGAGGAATAGTTCTTGGTGGAAGCAACACGATAAGTGTTGGCTTCTACACCATAGCATAATTAACATATATATGAGATTCAGGGTGGGAGGAGTCCCTTGTTCATCAATCCTACTAGTGGTTGGAGGACTCTGTGGTATTTCTTCTTGCTCTCAAGCAATGGAAAATGTCCTTTAGAGATGGCCTTCTCCAAGCTATAGCATATCCTTATAACGAGTATATATTGGACCAAATTGAAGAAACTAAAGTTGGGGGTACCACTTTTGACAACAGAGGATTACTCCATTCCTCAACTAATTTACTCGAGCATGCGAACTTCAACAATATTAGAATTTTGAAATGGGTAAAGGCCTCCCAGATCCCTCTTCAATAAGAGTGATAAAGAGAAAGGAGAATGAACTATGTTGAAACCCAAGGCTTATGTTGTAGATTATTTGGACAATGTTAGAGCATCTCATATGGATCTATTAAATCAAGGCAATGGAGGTGAGGTCATAATTTCTTGTGGTGCTCTTAGGAGTCCTTAACCACTTATCCTCAGCAGAATCAACCCACGTGAGTACTTGGAATATTTGGGCATCCCCATGGTTATATATTTTCCTGCTGTTGGACAAGAAATGACTGATAACCCAAAAGTTGGGATTACATTTGTCTCTCCTCGACTCCTTGAATATTCATTACCTCGAGTTGTGAGTGTAAATCTGAGAAGCATTATCGAATCATCTAGGATTTAATTTCATAATCCATTCACTTACGATCAAGAAGGGACAAACCTATACACATTTAATCAACTATTAGGTAAACATATCAATGTGGTCAACATTTTTTAGTTCATTGTTGGGCCCATATCCAAGGGGGTGCTCCATCTTAGGTATCAGGATTTTAATGAAGATCCTTCTGTCAGATTCAATTATTTTTCCCATCCAAGGGATGTAGAAAATTGTGTGGAAGGGATGAGAACCATAAAAAGGGTTAAGGAAACAATTCCCACAACTTTTTTTACAAGGCCTTTTATTGGTAGTATTCTCCCTGTAAATACAAGTGACGACAAGTCACTGGAAGCATTCTGCATGATAAAATTCTCTACCTCATGGCACTATCATGGAGGTTTCCAAGTGGTAAATGTAGTCAATGATATATACCAAGTTCCAAGAATTGATTCTCTTCGGGTGATTGATCACTTACTCAAGTCATGGTGCTCAAATTACCAATGCTTCGAGGAAAAAACATTTGAAGGAGGGATGACTTATAGTATAACTAATTATTTAATAATCATTAATATATGTAACTAACTATTGTGGATTCTATTGTGAAGTGTTGCATCTCTTCACCAAGGCTTCAAGTCTTTATATATATAGCCTTGTCATTTATTGTTGTAAGATAGACATAAATACTTAATAAATATTATATGTATTTTATATATATCCGGTTTACAGCTTCCATTTCCCTCCACAACCCTACAGAGAAAGAAAAATTCATTGTCAGATGTCTATTTGATTCCTTGGATTCTTTACATAAGGAACACCAGCCTGGCCCCACCTTATTCCTTTTTTGCATATTGTCCCATGTGAGTGATTTATTTTTGAGAAGACAACACATAAAAACCTGAGCCTTTACTAGACATTTTAAATTCTAAAGCCTTTTCCACCACCAAAATTCCTCCCTCTAGATAGTTTCATAATCCAGGTGGATGTATCCTTGTTTTGGGGTGTAAACTATGGATGATGAGAAAACCAAACCAACTCGTCCCCTTGATCCCTAATACAAACATGTGACCTCTGCAAGATGGACACATAATGATTCCATGCATCTCTCCACTCATCCCCAAGTTCCAACTAATCTGCTGAAAACCATCCTTGCCTCCACATCAAAGTTTGGTTTTGATAAAAAATATGAATTAGGGTGTGATAGCCACACTCCCTCATCAATTGGACCAAATGGAGTGGAATAGGATAGTGTTCATCACACCCTGTCCAAGGATCTATGCCTAAACGCACCCTATATCCATCTCCAATCGTCCAAGCTAGGCATTCCCTTATGAACGAAAAGGATTTTGGGACAACCTTCCAAATCACCAAGATATTTTTCCTATGTTTATTAGGCCTTCTTATCCAATCTTCTAGTGTTTCCAGGGAAATGTATTTCCATTCAACCACTTGACACCACAAGCCTTTGCCTAAAAACAATATCCAAACACTTTTAGTCACTAAAGCTATTGAAAAGATAAAGATGTTTTTGAGTCCCCACCCTCACACAGCCTTTGGGATGTCGATGAAATTCCATTTAACCCATGGCATGAAAAATTGGTTTTGGACACCTCCTCACAAGAATCCGAAACTTTTTTTTCTAATCTTCTTAAGGGTGCCTTTCAAAATCTAGGAAAGCAACGTCTAGTAGACCGAAATCGTTTCTAAAACCAATTTTACAAGAGTGATCCTTCTTTCCTAGAACAAACACCTATGGCTCCACAAAGATAACCTTTTTTCAATCTTTACCACCAACCAACCCTAATCTTCTATGTAGTACTTGTTTGGTTGAGGTTAAATATTTCAAACCTTGATCTAGTTTCTTCACAATGTAGGGGAATAGGCTCTTGTAGAAGGTGATGACTACCTCCTCTAAGTTATTAAAGGAGATAGATGACTTACCAATGTTAATTATAATTCCAATGACTTGAGTAAAAAGGTACATTATATCCTTCAAATTCCTTGCATCCCTTCTCATTCCATTACAAAAAATCAGTACATATTCTAAATATAATAGGTGGGAGAGATATAAAGTCCCAACAACATGGATCCACTTTAAACCGCCTTCTCTCTTTCATGCCTCAATTAAATGACCAATCCCTTCCACCACCAGTAGAAAAAATAGTGGGGACAATGGGAAGCCTTGATGGAGGCCCCTTTCCACTTGAAAGAAATGAGTCACTACTCCATTAATCAATACTACAAATGAAATAGTAGTAATGCAACTCATAATCCAATTTATAAAAGGCACTTCGAACCCTAAATGAGTTAGCAAAATTATACTATAGAGACAATTTAGTCGATTGTATGCCTTTGAAATATCTATTTTAATGACATTTTCTTTCAAATTCTGAGATTTTATGTTGTGAAGGCCTTCCTTTGTTATTCTCATCCCCTCATGAATCTGCCGCCCCTCTAAGAATATAAACTGTTCATTAGATATTGATTTTGATAGTAGAGATTTAATTATTTTTGAAATGACCGTGGCCACACTTTTGTATATGATATTGCACAGGGATATATGATTGAAATTATCAAACATCTGAGGGTTATATTCCTTTGAGATCAATGCGATAAAGGTAGAGTTGAAAGGGGCCAACATCTTCCCCTCCACTCTAGATTCTTCGACAACCCTTAGAAGGTGTTTCCCAAGCATATAATAACATACTTGGTAGAATTCAATAGGCCACCCATTTGGCCCTAGACTTTTTTCCTTTTGAAATATTTGGATGACTACATTGAGTTCTTCCTCTGAGACTCCTGCCATAAAATTTTGACTATCCTCCTCATAGACAAAATTTGGAAAGACATGTGCAATCCTTACAATTTCTACTATAAAATATCTCTCATTTGCTTTGTATAAGGCCTGGAAATGGTCTCTCCCCAAGATTTCCAACCCTTCAAAAGTATCCACTACCCTTCCATCAACTCCTTTCAAGTTCCAGTTCATATTTTTAAGTTTGTGTCCCTTGGCATAGGCATGAAAATAAATCATGTTCTCATCCCCACATTTAACCATTGCGCCCGACTTTTTAAGCACCAAGACTCCTCCTCATATAATAACCTCCTCCTTTCAGATTCTAGGTTTAGCAAGACTGATTTCCCTTCATCTAATCTAACCTCCTTCCTCTGACTCATAGATAGATCCAAGTTTCTCTTCCACCTCCATGAGAGCTTGCTCATCTTTTAAGCACTTTTGATGAGCCCAACCAATGGTAACCTACTTTTGGTTTTTCAAATTTGTAGCTAAATGTAATGATGCAGAGGCTACCCTCACTTCGTCAAAAGGAATCCACTTACTCTTTACCATTTCAAGGAACTCCTCATGTCGTAACCATTCATTGAATAATTTGATAGGGATTGTTGGTTTTTGAACCCTCCCTTCTAATTCCAACACAATGGGATAAGGATATGATTCTTCCCCACTATAAACTCATTGTATGACTTTGAAATAACCATATAATATCTTCTGTGAGACCATAAAGTGATCTAGTATTTTTTCTATGTGCTCCTCCCCAGACCTTTTGTTCCTCCAGGTGGGATTTTTGTTGGTTCCACATCAATTAAACCTCTTTCATCAAATTTATGCAAAGAGTATTCTGTCAAGGAATCCTTGGTCACATGTGGGTCTCATACTTCACTTTCTCCCAATGATAAGTTTAAGTCTTCTCCCAAGAACAACATTTCAACATGTAATAATGACTACTGCAATAGAGAATCCCATAAATTAACCCTCTTCACATACGATCCATATATTTTTACATCCAAGAAACTCTGTCCTAGATATTATGAGGTAATATCCAAACCTGTACCTGAATCCATGGACCATTGGTTAGTAAATTTCAAGTTTTGGGGGTTCTAACCCATCGCCAAACCCCCCGAGCGACCCTTAACATCTAATGCAGCAAAACACCAACCCTTAAACATTAATTCCAAATTTGCAGACAACTTCCCCTTCCCCCAAATTCTCTTATAAGATAATGAGGTTTGGATGAATTGATTTAACCACCCTCTTAAAAGAATATTTTTTGGACAGGCTTTCCAAACCTCGACAGTTGAAAGTATTTTCATTGAGTAACCTTGACAAGGGATCTTGTTTCTCTAAGCACCCCTTCAATGGGAATTTTTTTTCCAGCTGTCATATCCACTCTTTCTCTTTCTTGATCATTGTAGAGAAAGGAACGTCTTCCCCTTCCCCTCCCATTTTTAATTCCTAATGGAAAATGACCTAGGCCCCCAACCCATTTTTGAGCCCCAAAATCTATAGTTGTTCCTCTCAACCGAAGGTTATATCCACTATCTCCTTCCTCTAAAATTTGAGGGGACACATTCATCTCTGAAGGAAGGGGAGGGTATGAATAGGGTGAGGAAGAATCCCCACTGAAATTGGATTTAAGATGGGTATTTAGGTAAGACAAGTTTTTTAGAGGTGAGGGGTCCCCACCTTGAACTAGTGGTAAGCCATGCCCATTACAATGCTCCCACCCACTTAAAAAAGGAAGGGGAGTCAGATTTAGAGGGGGGAAAGCGGTTGATTACTCACAAGTCAAGAAGAAATTAAATCCTTGAACTGGGGCTTGCATGGTCATTGTCACCTCCTTCACTCCATCCACCTCATATCCCTCGACAAATGAATTTTGAACAACCTTCGAAACAGACAAGACAATTTCCTTTTGAAAATCCTCCAATGACTCCTACAACCTAGGGATTTGAGTCTCAGAACCACCTGTTTCAAATTTCATTTGATTTGTGTCGCATGCCTTTTGGACCTTTTTCACATCCTCTCTCAGAGAGATATTTTGATTCTTGCTAGGACCCACTGTCCCCTTCCTTGGAAAATGTTGGAATGACAAGTGACAATTTATCACTATGTGGCCATAGCTGTGACAGTGATGACAATGAAAATGAACCCCCCCCATATTTCAATCTATGAATGTGGGTGTAAGATTTCCACGAAATCTCTAAGTCCTCCACCAATCCTTATCACATATCCAACCTTACTAGAATTCTTGCGACTGACATTTCTATAGAAGTAAGAAAAGATTGATATGTATCCATATAAACATTGAGTGTATTGGAAATGTGCCAGAAAATATCTAACGACTATAAATATAACTGTAGTCCAGGAAGTCTCACCCAAACCAGTGCTAAATCAAAACATTCTCTGTTGGAATAAAAAATTGGGTCCATTTAAAAAAAAAGAGGGGTGATGAGTCAATACTCCATATGCTAGTTAGAGCCCATGCAACGTCCTCATGGTTTCAAAACAAAAAGAAAAACCACCTACGTGCCAACAACATCATAGAAGGAAGGTATCCCAAATGTTTGGACCGATACTTTTCTACCCACTTCCTCAGTGACTTCACACTAAACCTCCATACCTGAGCTCTACCAACAAGTGCCACTTCTTCCATCTCAGTTACCTTAGATAGAGAAATTTCTTCTCTCAACACCATGTTTGCAGGATTCCCTTTATATTTAATAGATTTTTCCTCCTTGATTTTTTTGTGGTTGAGGAGGGGCCTATATCCTTAAATGAATGGAGATATTTCTACAAAATTTCCAAATTTCCAGTCAAGCAATTGTGCCCCAAGTCGACAAATCCTCCATATTCCCCACTGAATTCCTCCACTCCTAGTAATGGCATGATAAAACCTGAGGGATGGGGATCCATGACCAAAATAAGGCTGCCTCTAATCCTCAAATGTTCATTTCTTTTTGTTGGTTGCACAAGAGAACACTAATCTTCTGAAACTCCTCCTTTGTCTGCCCTAGATAGCGAAGACCCCCGTACATTTGCTCCCTTCATTTTGGCTATATATGTGACACCAAGGAAAACATAAGAGTTTTGCGGTGAGATTGCATTCTTCATATAAACCGAAGTATGGTGTTCTCTCCAACTTGTCTCCTTGATGTTACTATAGTAGGGCCTCAGAGTCACCCCCATTACCATTTTTTTTTTCAATCGACGAGTCAATTAGAGGGTAGCTATTGATTTGCTTGTGAGGCTTCACATGCTCCTCTGGGCTCCATGATGAAAATGTACCAGTGGAGCTTGAGGACACTCTAAGGGTAACTCGTACATGCCCACCTGAGTAAAATTCAGAGTCTCCATCCTACGTTGATCCTCATACATCATCCACACATAAGACTAGAGTGAGCTAAAGTTGGTCTGTTTCTCCGGTCTGTTCAAATATCCAACCCTTCAAATGGGCCAGGTGAATAGTCAATGAGCTCCTCCTCCATATCCTGCAATAACCCTAACTTCATACCTTAAGTCTCCTATACTCTTTCTTCAAGTCCTCGCGCCTTAAGAACTTTTCCATCTCATGCCATCAATTTATTGATAATGAATTATGTAACATTTACTAAGTCATTTTGAATGTTATTTGGGCATGATTTATATATTGTTTTTTATTTTCTTGTTAAATTATAATTTTAATGAGAATATACTTAATTTTATAACATTTCACGAGATTGTACTTAAATATAGGATAGCCATGTAGATATATTTAAACTTCTAGGTTTCATGTTCATTTATATCATAATAAGGAATCACATCTATTTGAATATGAATTTATTAACATTATCAAGTTCATGTATGTGATACAAAGAAATTGTTAAAATAATGGAAATTTCAAATAATCATTTATGAAATAATTTTTAATTAATTTTTTTTATATATTATTTTTTTATATATTATTTTTTAGTTAAAAAATTGTTTTGTTATTTAAGAATTAAATTGTATTAAATGACGATGAAGTATAAGTTTCTTCAATTACACATGTAGGTGTTGGAATAGTAGGCTAACAAGGCTCATCACACATATGGATTTTTTTAGAGATAGTCAATCGATAGTGGATAGTCAATTAGGAGAGTACATTGAGTGATCAACTAAGTGGTCGATTGAGATTTTCCACCAGTTAGGTAGTTAGACGAATGTTGTCAAATGGTGCATAGAACAAGACATAAATCAAGGATTTTGTTATGCACCCTCACCAGTCTATGTGGACTTCATCTGCCTCGCTTCAAGGGAGTTGGTTACATCTTGACCTATTATATAAGATGGCCTTATGGGTCAATTTAAACAACATGAAAGTGATATGTGTCGTGCATGGTAATATTTTGGTTTCTTACACTTCTGTGTATGTTGAGTTATGCTTGGTTGTGATTAAGTGTTTTAATGGTGTCTTTAGACACCACCTCCTTCTTAAAATTACTATCTCTTTGATCTACCTAATTCCCTTATTCTCCAACATGGTATCAAAGATAATGGTTTGATATCTATCCTATTGCCTACGATTTCTTTGGAGGCTATCGATTGTAATTTTTCCTGATGAGTCTAGAGTTATTTTTTTGAGGTCATAGTTCTTGTTAAGTTGGTAACTATGTTTTACATCTCTAGAAATATTTTCTCTCATAGAAGTGGGATTGGTTGTTTGAATGTTGTTTGGAAGAAGTTGAAGACTCTATTTGATAAGACCGATGAAACTTAGGTTATATGAATGGGAAAGAGGTGATATATTTGAATCCTCTTTTTTTTAAAATAATTGAAGATAACTTGGGCCATGTGAAGGAACTTTAGTTGAAACTAAGTGAATGTGGAAACAATTTTCCAAAGAAAGATGCCCATGTGATAGAACTGATCCTAATGAGTTTGAAGACACCTTGTGACATGTTATGTTGACATTTCATTCTAGTTGGACTTCTAGAGAAGATGATGTTAAGGATTATTCCTTTGATCCTTTCTGTGGTTTGTTGATTAGGGCATAGGAAAAATTTCTTGATGAAGGGAAACTTGAGGTCAAGAAACAAGCCCATTTTCTAAAGGGAAAAAGGTCGATAGAATTATAGAGAAATAGGTCAATAACATAGTGAAGAGAAACAATGTAGTTGCATCAACTAGACTATTAAGAAGAAGCGTGGTGATAAAACTTCGACTAAGAGAAGTATAAAGAACAAGACTTACCATTATTGTAGGAAATTGGGACATATGGAGAAGTCTTGTTGGTACAAAACCATGGATCTAGAGGAGAAAGTGAAGAAGCTTGAAGGAGATGTGTCATCTAAAATATCAACTTCCTATAGCTTCAAGTTTCATAAGGTAAGGCATATAACTATATATTTTTTGTTAGTGCTTCTCATGCCTTTCATGCTCACACTTCTTAGAGTGAATGGGTAGTCAACTCTGGTTGCACCCATTATATAGCTAAATATGTTTCTCCCTTTTTTTCATTAAGTAAAACTATAAAAAATATGTTTTTGTAGTAGATGACTATGCACTTACTATTGTTGGTTGTAGCTAGATCGAATGTTAGAATGGTGTGATCATTGATGTATCTCATTTACTTATCTTGAGTGCCAATTTTCTATATATACCCCAAATAAATTAGACTGGAAAGAAGGTAGAATTTAGGGAATATTGGTTTGTTGTGAAGGATATACACAACATATTTGTTCTTTTCATTGAAGGTTTTCTTGATCTTAAGGACAAACTATATAATTTTTATGAATTTCTCAACAAATATCCAAGATTGATTGCACTCATAGCTTAGACCAAAATTTGGCATGAAAAAATTAGATATCTAAATTTCTAGAGTTTAAAACTAATGGTGAAACATAACATGGTTACTAGAATACCTAAGGTTGTTCCACCTATGGAGTATGTTAAGTATCTATGCTTGGAAAGCGTCATTAAGCTACTTTTGAACTAGGGAAGGCTTGAAGAGAAAAGGCTCAACTAGAACTTGTTCATAGTCACTTATGTTTCCTAAAAAAAACATCATTAGCTAGTGCAAGGTATGTTTTCACCTTCATTGATGAATTTTCTAGGTTTACTTGGTTATATTTGTTGAAGAATAAGAGACATGTCTTTGAAAAGTTCAAGGAATTTAGGGAATTAGCTTAAAAGCAATGTAGTTGACATGTGAAATTTTTAGGATTAGATAATGAAGGAGTATTTGTGGGTAATGATTTTGAAAGGTACTTGTCACATAATGGTATCTCTTAGAAAATATATATTCCTTACATACCTCAGTAGAATGACATTGCATAAAGGAAATTTGGACTTTGGTAGAAATGACAAGGTGTTTTATTCAAGCCAAAGGTTTGTCAACTAAGTTTTGGCCAGAAGATGTCTACTATTCAAACTACTTAATGAATCTAACTCTGACTAAATCAGTATGGGATGTTATTCTAGTCAAAAAATGGATTGGAAGAAGACTTTTAGTTGGACATCTTATAACCTACCTTTAGATGCATAATGTGGTATCACATTCCAAATCATAGAAGAATTAAACTTGATGAAAAGATTCATGCTTGTACCATGATGTGATACTCTAAAGTGTTAAAGAACAATAAGTTGTTTGACCTTCTCAAACATAATATCATCTGCAGAAGATATGTTTTATTTGATGAGAAGACTCGAGGTTTCACTCTATTGAATTCCTCTTCTATTTTATTGAGCAATGATCCTTTGGAAATTCTATGGAATTGTCGATTGAATAACTACTTCACAAGACCATTTTCTAGTGAACTTATTTACATGAATCAACTTCTATATTACCTCCCATAGAAGAGTTTACCACAACTTTTGGAACCCCTATTCAGTCAAGTAATGATGATCTTGGTATATAAACTTCTTGAACAAAGGGGTCTTTCCTTCCATATGGGAAACCAAGACGATTGAAGTTGTTGGAGATGATGCAAGAGATATTAAAGACTAAATTAAAACTAAAAATTATAAATAATTTAGTAGTGTTTCTCTAATGTTACATGTACTAGTGTTAAGTATCTTAAATATTAATTTCTATCACATACAAAGTATCCATGAATAAGATAGAAAATCCCTTTTACTTTATTATATAAAATTACCCTTAAGGTAGGGCAACACATTACAATGATCCTTTTATGGAAGGAATCCACTCATGTTCACTTGCTTCTTAAGGTTGGGAAACCTCTCAATGAGTTAAGCTCCAAATATAATAAAATCCACACATCCATAAGGAGGACTCCATCCCTTCATTATAGTTATCAAGAGAAATATAATCATAACAACCTCCTAAATACCCAGTGGACCTTATTTAGTGAGGCATATTGTATTTATTCAATAGTAACTACCATAGTGGGCCTTATTAAATAATAACAAAAATAGTGGACATAGTCCACCTTACACTGAATGGCCTCCATTATTATTACTCTAATGGGCCCTTCAAGCCCCCATTACACCCCTAGGAAGGATCCGAACACTCTAGCCCCTTTATAAAAGTGTTTCCCTCAATTATTTTTCTTAGGAGGTACAATCATAAACTAGGATCCCATGGATGAGTGTTGACCACAATATTGAGGTAAGATGAGGAACTAGGGTCCCATGTACAAGTGCTATCATCCATGGTTAAGTATTCCAAGAAGATCCATGATAAAATTGGGCCCCATGTATGAGTTCTCACTGCAATGCAGAGATATCCAATGTCTCTTATACAAGTATTAACCGCAAAACTAAATTAATCCAAGGAGCTCATCCATAAACCTGGATCCCTTATCTAAGTTCTCATGTTGAATCCCCACTAAATACCACAAATATCAATACTTAATTGAAAATAGTGCTTTAAATTCCTAACACGATCACATGGATACATACATACATATGTATGTATGTGTCCACATGATCATGTTATAAATTTAAAGCACTATTTTCAATAAAGTATTGGTATTTGTGATATCTGGTGCGGTGTGTGTGTGTATCCAAAAAAATTGTCCATGTAACACACCACCACTGGAGAATACACAAGTTGAAAACTGCTAGTCATAATAGGCCCTTGAATTCCCACAACAATGTTCTCTATATTAGGTGGAGTAAAGTCATCAAATAGAAGCTAGAAGTAGTTATTTTCATAGAAATTTCAACTATCCATATACCAGACATCACAATCATATTCTAAATCACATGAGGCATATCTTTCTTAGTTTTACTCTTCACGGATGAAATGTTGATGCATGGTAGCATCAGATAGGTATTTCCGCATAGGTCTATGTGTCTAGACATGTGGAAATCATACAAAGCCTTCCATCCTTGACTTTACTTTAATTAAAATAATTATCAAAGTAAAGTGATTTTAATTAGTAAGTTGAGTTTTATTTAAGGAAATTATTTAATTAGCATTAGTGAATTGAATAATAACCATTGATCTCAAGTGAGGTGAGAAGTAATCTCAATTATCAATCACTTTGGAGATTAGGGTTAGGTCATAACTCAATCTTACAAAAGCAAGGCTAGGTGAAGGAGGAAGACACTTGACACTTGATAGATTGATAGAGAGAGATTGATTTGACACAAAGAGTATTGGATAAAAAAGGATTGTGATTCAAATATATATTGGATAGGTGGAAAAGGAATTCCATATAGAGATATAGGCCATAGAGAGAGAGAAAACATTTGTACAACAAAAGGGTCAACCACTATGGAAAATGCAAGTTTTCTGGAATAGGTCACAATCACACAGGTTTTATGGAATAGTTTTTTAGTGTTACAATCAGATAGATAACACATGAAAACACAAGTATCAATTTAACAATCACATTGTTTCCATACAAGATCGTACAACAGGTTTGGAAACACATCATCTAGTCAGGTTTTGATGTACTTTGTCTCTTTTCTATTTGGGCCATTTTCCCAGTGAGAGATCCCTTGTAAGACTTGAAGTTATTTGAATGATAATCTTAGTTTATGGGAAAAGTATATTTGCGTAGTGTGCATGATATTTATGGTTTCCAATATTGCTTATGCTATCTTTATTTGAGTTGAATATTCCAACAATGTATTTTTGTTTTGTGAGTTGCTAATCTGATTTGCAGTAAGGAAATCACTAGATCAAAATATACCTAGGTTCTAAATTAAGGATATTTCAACATGGTATTAGAGTGCATGCTTTGATAGGAAGCTAGGTCCCAGATCCATAACCAATAGGTAAAAATCAAAGGACATATTTCATGGAAGCAACCATACTACAGTCGTGTCGATCACTGTTACACATTATTTTGGTCACCCCTGTGATCAACCAACGATATGCGCATAACTCACTTCCATGTTCTTTGAAGATACTAAATGAGACTTTCTCCATGAGAAAAGTGGACTATATTTTCTTCCTTAAAAAACATATCAAAGGAGATTGTCGCGCCCTGCTCAATGCTTAGGGTGAGATGATGCTTGATCGTCGCATGTTGCACCAAAACTAGACTGCGACATCATCGCAGACTACCTGTGCATAGGGTGCAGTGATCCTCAAATAAGAGAAAAGGGTAAAATTCAAAAAAGTTCTAGAAGAGAATCTTCTAGAATATGAGGTGGCCTCCGATTGGTTTGGATCTTACTCACTTCTATGATTTAGTGGGATCATCCTAATCTCCTCATCCATCCCTATTTCACCCTATATAAAGAGGGATATTTCATGGGAAAGGCTAGGCTGGCTTATGCACGAAGAATTCTGCAGTAGATTGTACTTGAGATAACTTTGCTTTAGCTCTCCAAGTCATGTCGTGAATACTCTTCATCAAAAGAATTGGAGCAAAGGTGTGTGTTGAAGCAAAGGGCCATTGGAAGGGACCTTGCAACATCAAGGCATGGGTTGTATTCTCCACTTTTATTTAATATAATGCAGTAATACATTTCTTCCCTATAAAGGTGTCTCTAATTTTATTGTATAACTCCTTGATCTTATACATAGAATTCATTGGAATATATATATTGTTGTTCTTTCTCTTTGTTGGTTTGTGCTTCTTAACAGGTTCACCATCCCACAAATCCAAATATGGAGCATGGACGACACTAGCGAGGATCAAATGTCATTTAAATGGTATGTCATTTATCCCTCTCTGAACTAGTTTATATTACAATGAAATCTAAGGAGAAACTTGTATTCTGCCCTATTTTGTTCTAGCTTCTTGTTGAAGTTAGGGATATTAGTTTGTGTCTGTATTTACCAATTTGTAGAATCAATACTTCCTGTAAATATGTTATTGAGTGTTATACAAGATCTACTTTTTCTCCAAATATAATTGTTGGGAGATGTTGTTGCTGAAGATTATACTAGAATACCTACTGGACCTTACGCAGAGTCTGGTGTAGACGATCCACCCTTTAAGAGTGAATTGTTTAGAACTCTGGTTCATACTGCTGGAATTTTTAATCTTAGTTTAATCCCCATCTGTTCTTTTTGGAGGAACTCCTCGGGACACGATATTTTTGATAAACAAGGAATGAGCCCAAATCAACCTATGACATCACATACACCCGTGAATTCCACTGATTATACAGTACCTTTAGATCATTTTACTGGCACGACTAGTAATTTTGTTACAGTTTCAGACCAATTGTTGGTTGGTTCTCATATAATTCTTCCCCTCCAGCTCACTAGATCTACAATGATCCCACAAGTTACACATGTTTCTGTCAGAAGTACAGTCATAAATCAATCTCCTATTGGAACACAACTTCCACCTAGATCAATTCCATCACTTCCACTTGGGTATGACTGTTACACGTCAAAATTACTCACTTTGATAGTGTCGCAAGTGTCGTCATTACAAAGGTCGCAAGTGTCGCATTTTGCTCACAAGGTCGCAAGTGTCGCATGTTGCTCACAAGTGTCGCAAGTGTCAGGGAAGCATACTGCCATGATGCCTATGTCGTGCCTATAACGACATGAGAAGGACACTTGAAACACCTCAAACATTTGATTTGGAAGAGGAGAAATGAGTCAGCAGGCTTACAAACCTTTTTCCATCTGAAAGCACCTCAAAAACTAAGCTTTTGAAGGAGAGCGCTCCTCTATACCTCTTCTGGGAGCGTCGACGCTCCCCCTTACACTATCTGGGAGCGTTATAAAGCTCCTCTGGCCCTTTTGAGGGAGCGCTATGGATTTTGAGAGAGTTGGCGCCCCCCTAAAGCCTACTAGGGAGCGCTACAGTGCTCTGATGTCCCTTTTGAGGGAGCGCTACCTATTTTAGGTAGTAGTTGAGTTGTTGAGATGAATGGGGGAAGGATATTTTCATTCTTGGAAGGCAGTTGGATTTGAATCCCTAGTCCAGCCATGATCTTAGGGTAGATCCTCAATTGAAGGAGGAAAATCCTCAACTTCCCCAAGGATATCTCAAGTGGTTAAAGCCTCTCCAAGGCTATATAAGCAAGGTTTCTAATGGTGAAAGAGGAGGGGAAAAAGGAGAATTACACCAAACTTATGATCTCATAAGTGGTGCTGGAATAGAGATATTTTGGGGAAGAATTGCTATCATGAAACCTATGATCTCATAGGAAACACACAACCAGTCAAAGGAGAGTGATCAGAGAAGCTGCTATCATCCAGGTTGTGGATCTTTCGAGCAAGGGTTAGACAAAGGGGACTTGATGAAGCTGTCGCATTCGCATCTACGATTGTAAGTACTGTTGTCGTTATTCTCATTAATATGACACGCTTGGCATGTTTCTTTCTAGTTTGTGTCTGATCTTACATGAACTTATCGTTGATAGATAAATCTGTTTTCAAGCTAATATCCATAGAGTAGGAAGCGGTCAAACTTTGTTTGTCTACAGGGCTCGTCGAGGAGCAAAGGATTGGAGCTCAACTCGGAGCATGCAGGGACAAACGTCGATAAAGAGGTACTTCTATTCTCCTTCCTTCTCATGTATTAGTTTGTATAGATTTGAAAGGAAGTCAGTGTCCACGTTAAGAATTTTCTGTCTTAGAGTTAGGGTCTAGCTCTTTGAGGCGATCTACCTGTCCGCAGGGAGATTTTCCTACAACAATGCCACTATTAATACTTCTATTGCTAATCCTACCCAGAGTCCACCCGGAGGGCCTGATATTTTTATTCCACCTGGGTATAATGCTACTAGCAGTTTTGTTCCTACACCTACCTAGGTTCTCTCCGGAGGGCCTATAATTCCTCCTCCACTTCCACCTAGAGGATCTAATTGTCCTGGACCAAGTAGCTCCAATCAAGTTGGAGGCACCAGTCATTCTGTCGCTTTTGGTTTTCAAATTCCTGTTGGAGGCTAACCTCAAGTTGGGGGGCAACCTCAAGTTGGGGGGAAACCCCAAGTTGGGGTTCATAACCTAGTGTATGGGAAGTATACTCTTGGATTACAATCTCAACCTTGGAATTTTCCTTTTCAAGGCAATCAACAACCACCTGGGAGGGGAAATATTCAAGTAATTCTTTTGTACCCACTAATCCCGGACAACCATATCTAGGCTTTGTAAATCCTACCTGGGGCCAAGATTTTCAGTCTAATGGTCCTTTCCAAGGTAACATACCAAATCAACCAATGAGTGTTGGCTACTTGACTCAAAAATCTTCACAACTGAATTTGACAGGACCATCTAATTATATACAAGATTCTTATGGTCCTACTGGTATACCTATGGGATTACCCCCTCAAAATTACCAGTTTCCTCAAGTGAACAAACAATTTTCATTTCTATCTACTTTGGATTTATCGGATTTATCTATGATTTTGAATGATCCTATTTTTCATTCTCCTTATTGACCGATCATTCCTGCCAAATTACCATCAAACATTCCTAAGTTTGACGGTCGATTGGGAGAAGACCCAAATAATCACTTCATGACATTTCATCTTTGGTGTTCATCCAACTCCTTGATGGATGATTCCATTCGATTACATATTTTCCAGCAAACTCTTATGGGTTCAACAACCAAATGGTATATCGAATTTCCATGAGGATTCTTCAATGATTTCAACACCTTAACTATGGATTTCTTAACACATTACCAGTTACCAATACAATATGAGACAGGAACCAAAATTTTGATTTCATTTAAACAATCCTCTTCTACTCATATTTCAGATTATATTCATGAGTGGAGGAGGAGAAGAGGATTAATCAAAGTTACCCTTCCTGATCAATTGTTGGCTGAGTGGTTTACCAAATCACTCATTGGTCCTATTGCTCGTGATGTTTCCATGGGCGGTGTCGTCACTGAAGAGCATGTGATTAGTCATGCTCAATACTTAGATCTCGTTTATTCACAAACCTGCACACTATATGACTTGATCCTTGATTCTCCTCGCCCGTCTACAAATCCAACCCCAACGCCTCCAGTAGCTTCTCATTTTGTTGATGGCGTGATTGGCAATTTTCATGCTGAAACTCATTCCAAACAAGCCAGAAATTCCAATCGCAAATATACTACTGCTAATGTACAAAATACTACTCCTCCGACTCCTTCTCCTAGTAAAACCTCTGAGGTTAATATGGTTCAGTCTACACCTACCGATAAAAATCAAAATAAAAAGAAAGGGAAGGGTAAGAATAAAAAGGATAAAAATAATAATCAACAATCTAATAAACCCAAGACTCAAAATGCCGTTGATAATGAAAAGAGAAAATCTCATTATCCTTGTCTTACCTATGGTGAGGATCATTATACGAAAGATTGTCCGAGATGTGCTGAGGTTAGTAAGTTCATGCAAGGGACCAGGACACCTCCTACACCTGTCATTTTGTCACAACCTTTTCCTTCTCAACAGTAGGCCCAATTGGTTATTCATGACCAACCTTCTCCCTCTACCACATCTTATGTACTTAGGTGTACTGGTGACTCCAAGAAGAATGAATTTGTAGTCGCTACTCGAGCTAAATATTATTCTCCTTCAAAAGAGAAAGTTGATGATTCACCACTTCCATTGGTTCAAACTCCTCCATTGACTTCACCTTCCAACGATCCTCTTCATCTCGAACAACCGAGTCTAAATACAGTTCTTCATCTTCCTCCTAAGGGCGTTGTTCATAAGTTGTCATTTAACCCCCATGCACATGCCGATCAAAACTACAGTATTGTAGAAGATATTGCAGATATCGGCTCTCAAATTCCTTCAAAGTTGTCCTACGCAATGGAAGGCACTGTTAAAGGATATTGGTGGAATCGATCCTACCGATACAAACTTGATAATATTTGACTTGGAAGATCACATTCCAAGGCTCCCTCCTCAATTAGCGTTTCAAATAAAAGTCATTGTGGAAAATAAGAATATTTTTCGAATCATTGTTGATGAAGGAGATTTGAATTACGTCATGTCTGTTACTTGTTGGAAATCCATTGACTCTCCTGCCCTTACCGAGTCACAAAATATTCTAAAATATTTTAATGGTGCAATATTTAAACCTTATGGTGTTCTTCCTTCATTATCTATTGCATTAGAAGGGAAAGCAGTTACTGTTGAGATTGAGGTGTTTGATGCACCTCTCGATTACAACCTTCTACTTGGTCATAATTGGATTGATTCTATGAGCGCAATTGTTTCTACTCTTTTTCGTGTGATACGTTTCCCTCACCAAGGAAAATTTGTTACCGTAGATGAGCTCGACTTCTTTAGTTCCGATTTATGCACTAGTAACATTCCATTCATAGTGAAAACAACTCCTGGGTATGAGAATGTTGATGTGGGTCTCTTAAAGGATTCATCGTTAATGGGTACTTTCCCCATTCCACCACCCGATGTTACTCCTCCTTTTTTCGCTTTGATTAACATGATATCTCCAATGTGGGAGAAACCCCTAAGTCTGATGACCCTTGGATAGTACCTATATTTGATGACTGTCTTCATTATAGCGACCGAATGCCTTTAAGTCCAACAGAATTGGCTTATCAAGCTATTCAATCGACAACTCTTTGTCCTCGTTCTCTCTTAGATACATCTCTTGATTCATTTCATGTGGTACTTCACGCCGATGAGATGATCATGACAATTATGTCCATGGAAGATACCCCATGGGATGATGGGCATCGTTCTATCCTCTTCCTGACACTCGAGAGTATAGAGAGTTACTAATGGATTTTGAATCTGTCTACTATCGTTACTATTCCCCCTGTTCCTAAATCAACATGTGATGTTTTGTATGAAGGGAACTTGGGAAATATTTCACCCACAATCTCTCTGGATATTTTGATGAAGCCTGGAATCGTGGAAAATATTCATATCGGTGCCTCATGTTCTCCTGATGATATTCGGATTTACAAGGCCCTTTTCCAAGAATTTCGTGACGTTTTTGCATGAAGTTAAGAATAGATGTCTGGAATTGATCCAGATATTGTTGTACATGAAATTAAGATACACCCGGATGCTAAAACTGTTCGACAACAACTTCGCCCAGTTCATCCATGCAAAGCTGCTGCTATTAAATTCGAAGTTGAAAAACTTCTTACATTCTGCTTTGTCTACCCTGTAGCATTGACTGATTGGGTGTCTAATCTTGTTCTGGTTATGAAGAAACAAGGCATGATCCATGTTTGTCTGGATTATAGGGATGTCAACAAGGCTTGTCCCAAAGATAATTATCCAACCCCTTTTGTTGACCAGATCGTTGACGATTGTGCCAGGAGTGAAATCTTCTCTTTGATGGATTTATTCTTTGGCTATAATCAAATCACTATTTTACCCATAGATCAACATAAGGCTACTTTTATTTTCCCTTTGGGAACCTTAAAATGTTCATATCGGTGCCTTATGTTCTCTTGATGATATCCAAATTTACAAGGCCCCTTTCCAAGAATTTTGTGACGTTTTTGCATGGAGTTACGAATAGATGTCTGGAATTGATCCAGATATTGTTGTACATGAAATTAAG
This sequence comes from Picea engelmannii, assembly GCA_009831015.1. Lineage (NCBI taxonomy): Eukaryota > Viridiplantae > Streptophyta > Pinopsida > Pinales > Pinaceae > Picea > Picea engelmannii. Next base: position 20,028 of record ML779970.1, read on the forward strand.
ACATACTCGAATGCTAAACCCGTTCGACAACAACTTTGTCTAGTTCATCCATGCAAAGTTACTGTTATTAAACTTGAAGTTGAAAAACTTCTTACAGTCGGTTTTGTCTACCCTTCAGCGCTGACTGATTGGGTGTCTAATCTTGTTTTGGTTACGAAGAAGTAAGACATGATCCCTGTTTGTGTGGATTATAGGGATGTCAACAAGGCTTGTCCTAAAGATAATTATCCAACCCCTTTCGTTGACCAGATCGTTGATGATTGTGCCGGGAGTGAAATCTTCTCTTTGATGGATGGATTCTCTGGCTATAATCAAATCAATATTTTACTCACAGATCAACATAAGATTTCTTTTATTTTCCCTTCGGGAACCTTCGCGTACCATAAATTCCCTTTTGGTCTCAAGAATGCTGGTGCGACTTTTCAACGTGCTATGTCTTATGATTTTCATGATATTAAGCACATTGTCCAACCTTACCTAGATGATTTACCAACGCATTCCATGCATCGCCAAGATCACCCAACACACTTACAAACCATTTTCCTACACTGTTGATACTATCGCATACAATTGACTCCACACAAATGCATATTTTGTGTAGAGTCTAGATGACTTCTTGGTTTTATCATTTCTACACATGGGATTAGGGTGGATCCTTTGAAGGTTGAAGCTATTCTCAATTTACCTCCTCCTTCTGCCATACTCCAACTCCAAAGTTTGCAAGGGAGGGAATTTTTTTTACGTCAATTCATCCCCAATTACATCGTACTAACGAAATGTTTCACTCGACTTCTTAAGAAGGGTTCCGATTTTGTATGGGATGACATTGCCAACAAATCCTTTGAATCTTTGAAACTTGCCTTAACCCGTACACCACTCTTATTTCCCCCTAATTATAGTCAAGATTATTTCTTATACTTGGTTGCTTCGGACTCTACCATAGCCATGGTTCTAGTCCTAGAGGATGATTCACACGATGAACATGTTATCTAATATTTGATTTGGAGTCTCATGACCACCGAAACCAAATATATGTATGTGGAGAAACTGGCCTTGGCAACTGTTCAAGTTGTTCAACATTTTCGTCATTATATTTTATTATGCAAAACCACCATCATTTCCAATTGCAAACCTATGAAACATATCCTTACATGTGAATTGTTGGGGGAAAAATAATCCAAATGGATAGTG
>ML779970.1:39388-62287 GCA_009831015.1 Picea engelmannii
AGGAAAAGATGGAGAGGCAACCAAAATAAAATAAAACAATGTTGCAGGTGACAAAAGTTGCTACAGGCCTGAAGATGAGCATATTTATCTCAAATGGAAAGATGGATATCGATGATTTTTGGTGATAATATGTATTTCTCCCTGATACTTCAGCTCACCAAATTTAAAAAAGATCCAGATTGTATATTGCAAATTATACGCAAAATAATTTCTGCATTCTTGAAAAACAGAGTTCTGAAAATTACAAATTAAATCCAAATATTCTTTGCAAAATATGTTTGCATAGTCCTCGTGTCTTTTCTGGAAACTTTTCATGCATTTAATAACTGAATGGTGCACAAAACCCATGCCTCTATTTTTCTTGATTTGGCCTCATTTACATGCAAAATGATGTGCAAAAACTGTTCTTGGAGAAATTTTGACAGTTTTGAAAATTTCTAAAATTGGTATGTAGTTGTAAAATGAATAAGTAACACTACAAGAACCAATATGATGAAACATCCCACACAATAGAGAACCTATAGAATCCACTAATCTGCTTTGAGAATTTTATATTACCAATGAGGAAATTGGGGGGCATAGGTTGAGAAAGTTTGGAGCTTATTTCAAATCTTTCTAGTGATTTGAAATAAGTAGAAGTCTAACTAAATGGATAATGAGTATACAGATTAGTCATTCAATGTAATGGTTAAACATAATGGTTAAAAGAAGATCATATGTAACGAGGAAAATGAATATGGGTAATGGATATAAGTATAAGATAGGGGTAGGCTACATGTCTATTGAGTGGGATAAGGATAATTATATGGAATAAGATGGAACATATGTTATACAAATGATATACAAATGAGATCATAGGAAAATATAAATTAAGTTTTTCATGTCTTTAATAAATCAGAAAATCAAAAGTTGCTTTATCACCTCAAGTTTACCTCATGATGCCATATTGGAATAGAGGAAAGAAAGAAAACTCAAGACTGTTGTTTTATTATGCTGAGCTCACGAGACCACTGAATGCTTTTTGTTGAACCATTTGAATTTCCAAATGCTAATGTAGAAGAGATGACAAAATGATGGAATTTCTAGTGTTGAGATTGATTATTTGCACAGGGGAAGGATGCTGCTGCTAATGTAGAACTGTAGAGTGACGGAGAGAAGAGAACATAGTTTCTTGGGAAGATATAGAACCTTACCTTGAAGACAATGAAATTTGGACTCCAACTAATATAGGGGTCCTATAGCAACTGAAAATAATGGTTATAGGACTGCATGCACGGGGTCTTCATTCGGTGAACCTATGACATAACGCCTTCATTTGTGGGATATTAAATAATACCCCTAATTTAACTAGATATTGATAAAACCCCCCAAAAATCCTTTTGTTGAACCCCCCTCCCAATACATCTTTCCAATAAAATAAACCCCTATTTTTACTAGATACCCTTTTTTATACCCTCCAATATCTATAAAACCCCCAATACCTACAATATATCGACTCTATTTTTCACAATTAAAAACCCCCTTTATGAATGAACATGACAAGATATTGGTCAACAAGATGAAGCCCCCATCACTGTATGGTGGTTACATGATTGTCTGTAAATGATGAAACTTCCAAAATATGAATGTTGAAGCTATTGTTGGAAGGTTGGACACTACAAATGCTGTTAGAAGGTTGAAAATTTGCAAGACCATTAATTTTGAAGCATGGTAAGTTATCAAAGATGCAGAGTGAATTTAATCACGAACTCCTTTTCTGAAATAACCATGCCTTGCTTTGGATTTCGATGTGTACTGTAGGATGAAGTAGGAGCTATGTGGAACATAATATAGACTGGCTGGAGGTTAAATCAAGGTTGAGAGTTTTTGAGAGTCTAAGAGAGATCCGGAACTAACAAAATCTGATTCGAATCTATTGAAGAAGGAGGATGGAATGAACTATGGTTTCCAACAAGACTGAATGACAATCTTTATTGGAACACTATATAAACACACTGCTATAAGAAATCAAATTGTTGCAAGATGTTTTTGATACCATAAAGCCATATAGTCTTCATCATTATACCCTAGTTGTACAATTCAATCTATGTGAATAAATTTACTTGGAGTCGAACATAGAAATAAATCATTGGATTATAGATCAATAATGTAAATCATTAACCAAAGGAACATAATATCAAAGGAGCTATGCGAGATGACCCACCATTAATTTTGAAGCATGGTAAGTTATCAAAGATGCAGAGTGAATTTAATCATGAACTCCTTTTCTGAAATAACCATGCCCCATATCAAAGGAGCTATGTGGAACATAATATCAAAGGAGCTATGCGAGATGACCCCACCATTAATTTTGAAGCATTGTAAGTTATCAAAGATGCAGAGTGACTTTAATCATGAACTCCTTTTCTGAAATAACCATGCCTTGATTTGGATTCCAATGTGTACTACAGGATGAAGTAGGAGCTATGTGGAACATAATATAGACTGGCTGGAGGTTAAATCAAGGTTGAGAGTTGTCGAGAGTCTAAGAGAGATCTGGAACTAACAAAATATGATTATAGAGTCGAACATAGAAATAAATCATTGGATTATAGAGTCTAAGAGAGATCTAGAACTAACAAAATCTGATTATGGAGTCAAACATAGAAATAAATCATTGGATTATAGATCAATAATGTAAATCATTAACCAATGCGAGATGACCCACCATTACTTTTGAAGCATGGTAAGTTATCAAAGATGCAGAGTGAATTTAATCATGAACTCCTTTTCTGAAATAGCCATGCCTTGCTTTGGATTCCGATGTGTACTGCAGGATGAAGTAGGAGCTATGTGGAACATAATATAGACTGGCTGGAGGTTAAATCAAGGTTGAGAGTTGTTGAGAGTCTAAGAGAGATTTGGAACTAACAAAATCTGGTTCGAATCTATTGAAGAAGAAGGATGGAATGAACTATGGTTTCCAACAAGATTGAATGACAATCTTTATTGGAACAATATATAAACAAACTGCTATAAAAAATCAAATTGTTGCAAGATTTTTTTGATACCATAAAGCCATATAGTCTTCATCATTATCCCCTAGTTGTACAATTCAATCTATGTGAATAAATTTACTTGGATTCGAACATAGAAATAAATCATTGGATTATAGATCAATAATGTAAATCATTAACCAATGCGAGATGACCCACCATTAATGTCAATGGGAGTCTAGGTACAAAAGTACATTCTAGTTGGTGTGAATGGATGTTTTGGAGTCAAACACCTATAAAATCCATCAATTAAGGGACATTGATGTATTCCCTTTACTGATAGTGAGAGAACCTGCCATTAAGGCATGCATGCATCAAGGTACTTATAGACATCTCTAATCTCGATCCCCGATGATGCGTTGGAGTTGATGGGATGAGAGTTGTCAAAAGGTGGTATTTATGGAATCCTACATCATCTAACATGAGAAATTTTTTTTTATTTCGAAGTACCATAATACAATATTGAACTAGCATGAACTTATACAAGAATGCATTTTGAATCTTTCCTACCAGGAATCCTAGTTTTCTAGAAAAACTCATGTCCAGTTGCGCCAATAAACTGGTTTTTACAACTGAACTGATTTTTTCTCTTTACTATTTTATTCATTTATTTACACTACCCTAATTTGTTTGAAAAATAAATCATTTTCTCAAGTGTAGGATTATTTCCAATGCATCCATTTATGCAACAAGATCTTTGTTACACTTATATCCAAATTTGAAAAGTATACCTCCATGATTGTTGGGATATGAGAGACATGTTGTTCTAGCTGAGATGGTACCATGAAATGTTGAAAAATGGAAAAATATGGTTGCCTAATGACTGTTTTGAACCAAGTTTCAATATATTCTTTGTCTCCTCAACTCTCTCTGGTTATCATGCCATAAATTTCTTCAGAAAATTGCTCATGAAACTCTTGAATGCACAAGGGATCTGGTGACAAACATGCAGGATATTGTTTGATATTTGTCTCTAGTGTCTGTTCTCCATATGTTGTTATCCATAAATATTATATATGATTGCAAGGATGATGAAGGAAGACTTCTAAGTGTTCTTCTTTTGGATCAGGATCATGGATTTCCTCTACTTTTCAAGATGCAGATTCCTCCTTTGTGACAATTTTGAATTTTGGACAAGGATTTAAGAAATTCCTTGTGGTGATAAGTCTTTTTTTGCTCAACAAGTTCTTGAACATATTTAAGTTTTTTCTATTGGTCTATCTCTTGTTAATAAATGTATTAGTAGTATGGGGGTTCTTACAACACCTTGAAAGTAAGGATAATAACATAAAATCAACATAAACGAAAGCACACCACTCAAAGCAAATTTTAGCAATCTAAAATACGATCATGCACTTGAACTCCTCATGATACTAAAACCCTATTGTAACCAAGTCATATGTTCACATGAGTTATATCTTCACAAAAAACACTCACTTACATACAAGGGAAACACACTTATTTGCAAAAAATGGAACACATGTGCATAAAAGGAAACTTACTTGCATGAAAGAAAACAACTAGGCTTTGGAGAAACTCACCAAAGTGAATGCGTTGGGCTAGAAACCCTTCAAAAATTGTGAAGTAAGGGCGCCTTTGTGTCTTACCACTTCTCCTCCCCCAAGCTGCAGCTGTAGCTATAAAAAAAAAACTTGTGAAAGTAACCTACCTATGCTCTAATCCCTTGTATCACCTCCCCAAAAATGGTGCCAAAAATGTCAAGAAAGTTAATGAACTAGATTGCTAATCATTAAATCATCAATCCAGGGGTGTAATCTTGTTGGAGATATTGCACACACCTAGGATTTTCATTTCATTTTATTTTCCTAATTTTATTTGGTTATGTTGAGGGTCCCTTAGTCTGAGATATTCTCCCCTAGACAAGGGTGCCACATACCCCCCAGTCAATTCTCAGTTACCGTTCAATTAGACTACTTGAGTGAAGTTTTGCATGCTAACCTTGGATTTATGACCAAGTGTTTCATGCTAACCTAGAGATAATCACCAATAATGCACACTTGCATTGGGATCATAACCAATAAGGTGCATTCCACATGTGTGTGTGATCTCCTCCTCATTTCACTCAAGTTTGGCTAGTTAAGTGACGACCACATGACCAATTAACTAGGACTAGGTGGAAGTTGACTCCAATGATTGCCAATGTGTGTTGCATATCTCTAGAACACACCTAATATGAATGATCTTGGCTATTATGGTGATTTAGTTGTGTCGTACAAAGTATATCACTTGTATTGTATCATTCTCTTACTCATATAATAGAAATTATTTCATTCTTTTCTCCAATTTTTGTCTCCTCTCTTCATCCACCATTGCAAGATGTGTATGCTTCATTGTTAGCTAGATCTTCTACATAGGTATCTCAAAAAATATATATGGTATCAAATCCCATAGGCTGCTAAAACTATCATCACCAACACTCTTTTGCAGGTACCAAAGATAGAACAAAGCAGTAGGAAAGATGGAATTTCCCACATCTGCAATTCTAACTCCATATAATTACTTCGGATGGAAGCCAAGAATTATACGCCAACTCAGGGGTAGAGGTTTTTTTCGGATATCCATGGCCACCGAAGCATAACCCACCTCAGTAGTGGAAAAATCCAAGATCTTCAACCATATGGATGAGGCTCATGGTCTCCTATGCATGTTTATTTGTTTCGACCTATGGTTTCATATTGATGCATGCAAGTCCCCAAATGAGATCGAGACCAAATTCACTGGTCTCTTTGGAAATAAAGATGAAATGAGGGGCCATTTTCTCGAAGTAGAACTAAACTCCTTGGGTCTGAAGAACTTTGACAATGTCCAATATTTATTCACCAAATTTAAATCCCTCTTTCATGAATTGACAGACGATGGTATTGAAAAATCCAAACAAGAAAAACAACTGGTTCTTGCTATCATGGAAAAACTTGGACCAAAAATATAGTGTATTTTTCTCCACATTTCATTCTAATAGATTCACCACAGGACCAAGCTAGACCATGCCTTCATTGTCACAATTCATTGAAGCTTTGACATAGAAGTAGGATAAGCTCATTCACATGGGCATAATCAAAGGTCTCAAGGTACATGCACTTGTTGTGCATGATGGAAGCAACTCTCAAAATCCTAAATCCAAACTAAAAGGAAAAGGAAAGGAACATGCAAAGCCAAAGAAGGAAGGGTAATCGAAACCCTTTAATGATTCCTCAGGTTCCAAAGGTGGAAAAATCAATCAAGGGAAGAAGTGTGGTTACTGCAATCATGGGAAACATCCATAATATGCATGCATGAAGAAGAAAATAGATCTTATTGTGCAAATACTTCAGAAAAACAATTTCAGGGACTTCATTCCCGAGGATTCCAAGAAGAAGTTAGAAGATCAATCCCGTTAGAAAGGTAATATTCATGCATCAATATCTATTCATTCTTCTCCTGATGCATGGCTTGTATATTTCGATGCTTCCCATCACATGTAAACAAAAAAGGATATTCTATCTTCTGTAACTACATGCATGGGGACTCCTATCCTCATGGGGGATAACTCTCCAGTAAAGATCATAGAGAAATGGAGAGTGGAACTAGATCATGGAAGCTTTGAGAATTTCCTGCATGTTCCTCAAATTTCTGTGAATTCGCTCTCGGTGTATCGTATTACACACTCATGATTAGGAAAATATAGTATACCTAGGAAGGTAATATGGGGTACCTAGGGAGGTACCCAATGAGAATGTGGTTATGTATTATTAGTGGAAGTCATTTAATATATGAGAATGTGGTCATTCAATGTAAGGTGGACTAGGTCCACTATATTGATAAAGGCCCACTATCATAGTTAAATGTAATAAATGTGATAAGGCTCTCTAGAAGGTTCCTAGGAGATAGAGAGAGATATATAAATAAGTGTAAGCAATGTAATGAAGCATAATGAAGAATATTGTGAATGTATCAAGCATTGCTTGATGAGTGTTATCCTTCCTTCAGGATTAATATATGGTGTTACCCTACCTCAAGGGTTTTCTCTATTTCTTGTGTTCAGTGTTTGGTGAATGGTTTGGATTATTCTTGTTGAGATTCTTGGTTATTTTGATATTTATCTCCAGATATATTCAGGCACTTAACAATTGGTATCAGAGAACTTTCCTTGGCCAAAGAAGGAGAGATTTTTTTTGGCTCTTTTTGCATATTTTTTCTAAAAAAAAGAAGAGGGAGGCACACTTTAGGTTCAGATTTGAAAATTTTTGAGAAGAATTTGGATAAAAAAATTGGGTATTTGAATTCCTCTCGGAAAAATACCCAATTTCAAAAAACAAATAAGTCGAAACAAAGTCTGGGAAGTAAAGTTATGAGCATTTTAAATTCAACCGTTTTTTAGGGTTTTTACAGAAAAAACTGCGATTTTCTACAGTAAGTTATTTTTAACTTTAGTTTTTGTTGAAGATTTATTCCAGGCATGCTATTTTTTACTGGAAGAGATGATGGCCCTAGTATTGAATAATTTATACAATCTCACAAGTCATTATGGAAAGGGAAGTGGAAATATTTTGTAGACTGGGGTTTCAAAGATGATGCTCTCATATGGTGGAAATCATTTCACCATTCTGAGTGGATGTCATTTTCTGAGGAAGCACTTGAAAAATTACTTTTAGACAAGTGGTCTCATACAAAGAGTAAGGATAAATACATCACCAAGATTTTATTTTCATGTAGAAAATCTATATTACAAGTTCATGGTTGTATCCATAAAGAAAATGTCATTGTTTCTATTAACGCTAGTTGCCAACAAAATTTTATCAATATTTAGTTGGTTAATAGATTGCAAGTTCCTGCAAAGAATATTCACAACACACAGGTTGAGGGTGAAATGTTAAAATTTTTAAAGATTTGAAGCTCAGTATGGATAAATATGTGTCGTATTTAGATTTTTATGCTATGGATATGGATGACGTGGATATTGTTTTGGGATATGCTTGGATAGAATCAGTGGGTACCATTAATATTAATGTGAAAAATAATTTTTTTAAGTTGTGGTACAAGAAAAAGAAAATCACATTGTAGGATGTGACTCTTAATAAGAAATATGGGCCCATAGAGGCTAGCAAAGTAGTTATTGTCGAGTCTAAAGTTGAATCGAAGGTAGATTCTACAGAAGGAGATGAAGAAAAACCACAGGAAGGACACATCCAGGAAGCTAAGGAGGTCATTGACTCAAAGGCACAATGTGTTGTAGATTTGAAGAAAAATGAACAGATTCCTACAATTGTTGTATATCGTCATCTACATCATATAGAGAAATAACAATCATCAAGGAAAGGGTGTGAGCTTCAACACATTTATGCACTAGCGGGGCACCAGACAAGAAACCGATCAAGAGGTGCATGGAGGACTACCAACACTATAGGAGGAGCTCAAGCTACAGAAACAATCCCATGGAAACCTTGACATGATGCAGAGCAAGATTAGGGTGGCAAGGCAGCATATGGACATCATGTTCGACTTCCATTGGGATGAATGAATGGTTGTACTTGGTACCGATTAACTACATTTCCTAGCTGGTCATATTGTATGGTTTCTTCTCATGTTTCGAGGATGAAACATGTGAAGGGGGATGGAATGTAGTTTACCTAGGGAGGTAATATGGGGTACCTAGGGAGGTACCCAATGAGAATTTGGTTATGTATTATTAGTGCAAATAATTTAATATATGAGAATGTGGTCATTCAATGTAAGGTGGACTAGGTCCACTATATTTTTTTTATGGATGGCAGAATCGACAACTAGTTGGGCACATACTCCCGTCGACTAGGTCCACTATATTAATAAAGGACCACTATGGTAGTTAAATGTAGTAAATGTGAGAAGGCTCTCTAGAAGGTTCCTAGGAGATAGAGAGAGCATAGTGAATAATATTGTGAATGTATCAAGCATTGCTTGAGGAGTGTTATCCATCCTTAAGGATTAATATATGGTGTTACCCTACCTCAAGGGTTTTCTCTATTTCTTGTGTTCAGTATTTGGTGAATGGTTTGGATTATTCTTGTTGAGATTCTTGGTTATTTTGATATTTATCTCTAGATCTATTTAGGTTCTTAATAGAAAATGAGATATTTATCCCGTGTATCAACCAAAAAAGGGGATTTCAAGCCAGTGTATTTGTGAACAATGATGATTACTCGCTGATACATTGTTTATCGACAAATGAGTGAGATCTTCAATTTGCTAAAAAATGATCAAGTTGGGAGGGAAAGGAAAATAATTTGAGTTTAATCATTTTGTAATCGATAATTTTCATGTCTATATGGGTGAGGGCATTTCTTAAAGGGGGACCAATTTATTTAATGAGAACAAAATTTTAAGAGAAGGAGAAAATAAATTAAGGCAAGTTGATGACGTTGACACAATAATAGCCTAACTTCAAAATTCCATAACTTTCTCATACGATTTCTGATTGAGGCACCATTTTTGCGATGTGGAGAGAATAGGTAGATGTTTCTAGTGAGAAAACTTACCACTTCATTTGAACATTTAAGTAATTCATGGATACTGAAGGTCACTTGACGAAAAATACCATGGTAATCATTTTGGCACTTATGGACCTTAGATTTTGATTTTGTAAGTGGTGTTGGATTCATAATCACACAAAACATATAATTGGCATGTATCGGAGGTGAAAAATCCACTTTGACTAGTTCCTAAAATTACGAGCAAAGGCATTTTTTAATAAAATTTTGGGCTCCATTCTTTCTATTGCTTCACTTGAATTCAATTTTTCCAATTCCTGCAACATCTGTGTTACATAGGATCTCAATATATCCATTGGAAATGAGGTAATCCGTCAGTGGATGAGAAATAGTATTCCATGAAAATAACCAAATTATTCTGCGATCACTTGATACTAAGTATGTGAAAGGAGTACCAATTCTTTTCTGAGAAGCAATTTAGAGCTAGCCTATGTCTTGTATACACTGCAATCAACCCATATAGAAATAAAAGGAACTTTCACAATCAATATTAGTCATATAATCAAAAGGTGAAAAACATATGTGCGGATATGATGAGTGTAATGAAAGCTACCAATGACACAAACACACTAACTAGGACCATTATCATACTCAATCAAGACCACAACTGTGACATAAATCAAAATCCATGGGAAATCAAATATCAACCATATAGTCAAAATGAAATGCTTAACCATTGAAAATAAAATAAATCTAACTAATGGGTGCAACGATCAAAGGATCTGATTTGGAAGAATTTTAGGAGGGGTCCCAAGCCCACATCAATAATTGGAGAAAAATTGCATGAAGTCAGAATATCTACCTGTTTTCCCTGAATTATGAGAATACAACGCATAGGCTCATGTCCCTATCTTTCAGGGTCATTCTAGAATAAGTGTGCAAAAGATACATGGAATATTTCGTCATGGTCGGTTCACTGGTGATACTTCCATGCTAGCTAGTAGATTTTGTCTATTACAATAAGAGGATGAATGATTAAAAAATTTGTTTCCTTAAACTGTGTCAATGATCCAGGTTGATATATTCATTGTGGGGCTCACATAGGTTTAGTATATATAAAAATATTTTCACCAGGTGCATATATATTATCCCTTAGGTGTCGCTTCATTGCTCACAAGCATCCATAGCCTCGATGGAGTCACCATGGAATCATAGAACTTGCTCCACTTCCAGAGAGAATCCATATCCTTGGCAGAGGTATCTAAACACATGGGAGGTTGTTTATAACAACCCTCTTTTCAAAGAATATGACGTTGATTCAAACCAACAACCAACATAGGAGAAACTCAGTGAGGCAACTTCAAAAATTTCAAGTGTAGATGAAGTTTATCTTTCTCTTTCCAAGTCAATCATTAGACCTTGGGAAGAATATAGAGTCAATAAGCACATAATGTGTATTGGATATGAAAAGGAAGTGACCTTTCATATTCTTGATTATTCCAATCCAATCCAATTCCACAGTACTGGATTTCATTGAGAACATTCATATTCACTTTCTCCAATTCAAGACAAGATTATAAAATCCCAACATTATCAGCAAGCTGGCCATATGGAAGATCAATGTTTTTATCTGCATCCTTGTGAGAATTGTGGAAAGAAGAATCATCCTTTAGACAGGTGTTCCAAACATAAGAAATATGCAAGAGTAAAGAACCACTATGGGTTGATGGATTCATGGAAATGGTCATCAATAGTCAATACGATATATTATTCATACCATAGAATTCATTCTCGAGTATTGACACATATTGTAGTGGAAATATTTTCATATTCTCACCTTGTACTAGATAGGGGGAACAATACCAATGTTTGAAAGTTAGGCTTCAAGTATCAAACTCCTATCAATCAAACAATACCAAGTGAGTGTGTCAAGAGAGCATGATTTGGTTTGTGCTCATCCAAAAACACCATATTGGTTTTTGGTTTTACTTAAATCACCACTTAGTAGAAGACTTACAACTCCTGCTAGAAAACTGTTTGTGGTTTTACTTAAACCTTCATTTAGTACAATACTTTCAACTTATTCTAGAGAACAGTTTATGATCATCTTTAAACCAACATTCGAGAGCACTTCCAATTAGTAGAAGACATCAAATTTAGCTTCTAGTTAAATTAGGAAATGTTCTAGGAACCATTGAGCCTTAGAGCCAAGTTCCATGGTCTACCTTAAACCACCACTACCATTATTGGCATTGTGCGCGGTTGTAAGACCCTAGGTTCGAATTATCTTGACCAACAAAACCCATTAGACATCGACCCTTTCGGCATCACTTGCATGAAAGTGAAGTCTTACCTAAGGTATCTATTGGGGCTGCAGGAACCGAGTTTTTGTAGTAGTGAGGGAATGGGAGGTGATTATCTTTGTCATTCTTACTTATCTGTTCTGCGAGGGTTATTCTTTATTTTCCCTTCTTAGATTACTTAGTGAATTCTGTTATGCATTATCATTATACTTAAGATTAAAACAAAAACCAATTACTGTAGAATTCATGTTATTGCATAACGTTCACACAGAGAATAATTCTAGTCTAATATGCATCAAGAAAGTATCCATGATGAATCACATAAAAGACAAATAAACACAGTAGTTAACGTGGTTCACCCTACTTTGGGCTACATCCACAACATATGGCTTCTTTATTATTATTTATGCAATTGTCTCGGGCTTGCACACTATGATTACAAAGATACCTTGTGTTATATTTTCCTTCTCCTAGCCTAGCCACTCTGCAGTGCAATCCTCTCTCTCTCTCTCTCTGCATCATCTCCTCAACATTCAGACATAGAATCAATATTGAATTCTGCAAATCATTCTATCACTCTCTTTCTCAACCTGAATAGAAGAACTCAAAAGAACTAAAAGAGAGGAATCTCTATTCTCCCATCCCAATACATATTTATACATAAATTATAGGGCTTAAAACTATACTTTATTCATCCCCAAAACCCATTACAATGCATGATAACACAAGTTGACTTGTTGTTTGGATTGCTTTTCCTACTTTTCTGCATGTTGCTTTTGCACTCTGACAACTATTCTTTTCTACTTTTGTGAGTCCTTCTATCTTTAGCATGTTGGGATGTCATCCTTCCTTTTCACTCGCTTTCTTCTCTTGCTTTATTCCCTTCTTTATTCTTCTGCATTATTCCCTTTCTTTATTCCTCTCACCGTGCACTGTACCCGTAAATGCAACTCAATTGCGCATTCCTGAGTATTCCTTATTCTTTTGTGCACATCTTCTATACTTAAGATTTTAATACATATTATTTCCATAATTCCTATCCAATAGGCCCCCAACATTCACTTGTGGCTCATCCTGAGCCACTTAGGCCTCTTGAGCACTCCTCCACCCTTGGATGAACTTTTGGGAGGATTCCTTAGCTTCCGCAACTTCCTTTATTATTTCTTCTTCTATTTCCACAATCTCTTTGACCCCATCTACAATAAGGTTTGTAAGTTTTTCTTTTGATTCTTATGCTACTTGTTTTACCTTGCCCTTGGCAGTGGCCAATTCACATATCACCCTCAATGCTTCTTCTTGCAACAATTCTAAGAACTATTGGAGGATCTTCTACTGATCCCACATATTTACAATCTCCACATATGATTTCCTATGTGCCAAAATTGGTGTCATTCATTCAGCTGGTGGAAGGGTGTTTATTATCTCTAAAGCTTATTGGGCCTTTTCCTACTCTTCCCTTAATTTTTCTTCCACGACCTTCATCTCTGGATCTTCTACCATATCTTTCCAGATTTGTGCACTTTCCTCATTGAGTTTTGTGCATTATTCCTCCACTTTCTTGATGTTATGTTTGTCATCATCATTCTCTCTCTTCCTTCTTGTTCCTTTGGTGGTGTTCCCGACGTACTGTGCAACTGTAGATCCTCAATTTTTGTGTAGAAGCCTCTGATGGCTTCACCAATTTTCATGACCTACTCCTCCATAGTAGCCTCTACTACTATCAATAATTCCATAATTTCTTTGAACAACTTATGGATGGATTCTTGTGTCTTCTACATCATTATCTCAGCTTCATCCTTTTCTTTTAGATATTTTCTGGCCCTTTCCTCGGCCTCATTCTTTTCCTTCATTGCTTGCTTGGCCTTTTATTCGGCCTTAATCTTCTCCTTTAGTGTGATTTCCACTTTTTTCTTTACTACGTTCTTGTACTAGAGAGTTTTTGTGTATTCCTTCTATAGTTTTGTCTTTTCCTTTGCGACCTTCATCAACTCATTGGAAGCGGTATATGCACATAGTTGTAATTCCTGCACGATACCAGTTTGCAATCCATGTAACACTATTGTGGGAATCTACAAGACGACTAAGTCCATGTGACTTAGTCCTTGTACTTTCTCTTGCATTTCAGGTGTGGGGAACTCGATTGCATTTGCTGATAGCTTATCACTCTATGCCCTTCGACCATTTGTGAGAAGTGAGAAGTGGTTTCTTTTTCTTCTCCCATCGTGCCTACTGGTTTTCCTTCCTTGGATATTCTCTCTGCTACCAAGATTACTATTTCCAACCATTGTCGCAATTTTGTCATTTTCTCTTGCATCCTTTTTCCGATTTCGTCCTACCACTATGACATCTGTTGAACTACCTCTTCAATGGAATTCTTTCCCTGGTAACAAATTTGGTCTATGTCATCATCTTTCAATGTATAAACGATCGGTTCCTTGTGCACTTTATTCTTTTTGTGCACACCTCTTGTTGGCTCTTTACCCTTGTCCTTTCTTTTACTTTACGTCCCAGGATATTTGTTGTGTTTGTTATATTGATGGTGTGGTCTCCGGTAGATCCTTTGTGCCATTTCCTTGACCATTTTCATGATCATTCCATGTGTTGTTATGTTTTTCTTCCTCTTAGGTTCCAGGTTGCTCTGTTTCAGGGCCATCTACAGGGATTTTCCAATATGGGTCCCAATCCTGCATAATTATTTGGATACCTTCTTCAGTAACCTTGTATTTCTTCTAGACCCATTCCTCTCTTGGGTCCTTCTTTGCTTGGAAATATATGTGATGACGGTTTGCACGAAACTACACAACCGATGCATATGCTTCCACTAGTTGTGGTGTTAGGCGTGATGTGTACTTAATGCACTATTGAATCCTTTCCTCATAGAGAAAAAAATCGATGTTGGTATCTATTTGGCATCATTTATTTTTTGTATACCATAAGTTCCGGTACTTTGCTACTAGTTAGGGTTTCCCTTTGAGGCCCAAAAATTGCATGTCCTCTAGTTCTTCCCATGCTGTGAATGCAAGAAAAATCAGAAGCCATGGATAGTGGAAGTCCACATCTTTATCTTGCACATCTACACAGTCAATAAGAAACTAGTTCAATAGGAAGAGTTCCCAACTCATTTAGGTCCCTTCCACACACTTCTTTTATGCAACTATTACTTTGGTTGGCACTTGGTACTTCTTGCATTTCTTTAACATCTTGCATTCTAACACCTATGTCACAAGTATGATAGTTTGGTTGCATATGCTAGGAATGTCCAAGCCACACAACCATATAACTGTGTGAAATTTGTTTTTCATGGCCTTCGACAAAGCCCTATCAGTCTTGCTATCTACAAACATCGGGGGTAGGATCTTTCCCTTGTGTCTGTAATCCTATGATCTTGGTGATCAAGTCTGTTTCAATCGAGATTGGCCTATCCAACCACAAATACCCTCCATGCACACAATATATGAGTAACTAGACACATGCATTTACTTTGTTTCTCCTTCCGAAGTGTGGGATGTCAAATAGGTTGAGCAAGCCTTCTTGCTCCAATCCTTTGGCACATACCTGGGGAACAAGTACACTCTGATTTTTTGATGTGTCTATTTTAAACTCTAGATAATGGTGGGGCACCAGTTTAAGAAACTTCTCTGTTTATGTAATTTCATGTTCTGCATAATGGAGTTGTGGCACCTTCCCCAACATATCTTCATCGATGATGATCCCTTCTGGTATGTTGTGCGTCACCAATATGTGGTTAACATTCCTCGCCACTATCACTGGTGGGGCATCATATTTTCTTGGTGGGATGTAATCGCGGGGGAACCTCGGATCTGATAACGATGTTGCTCTTGGAGTCTCTACAACCTCTAGTACCTTTGGTTCTACTGGTGATTCTTTTGTGCAAACCTTCTTTGGTACGAGAATTGGTGCTTTCAATGGTTCCTTCTTAGTTTTTCTCCCGTGCTCTGTTTGCTCTTCCTTGCATGCATATCATAGTAAAAATAATTAAGAATTGTCGCTCCTCAAATGTTTTGTGCCTCCTTGCCAACTGTTCATGTCTCTTCATTCCTTAACTACCTTGTCCCATCTGCCAACGGGGTTGATGGATGGCTAAATAAATGCGACTTCATTACAAAATCCGTTGTGTGATTTTTCCTTGTACTTCGAATCTGTCACGATTTTCGGTGGATTTTACCATTTAATATTATATGATGCCTTTATGATCTATCATTACCACTTTCTAGTCACTTTTTCCTTTGTTTAATGCCTTTTAATGGTCTTGTCAGTACCATACTTCACAACTGTTCTTTCTTTCTCATTTGTTTGCTTTGCATTTTTTTTCTTCTGTGTGTTATTTACTTAACTGGTGCAGTTACATTCCAATAGTGTGACAAGTATCCTTTCTTTGCTATTTCTTATGTCTTTGTGCTCTGTAATATTTTTCTTTCTCTATATCTACTTTTTATTTTATTTCTTCCTTTTTCTACTTTTTATATGTTTTTTTGTGTTTTACCTACCTACTATAGTGCAATTACTATTATGCATGTGTTCTGACACAACCTAGATTACTACTCACACTATTGGCCGTCTCTATAGAGTTTCAGTCAACTTCCATTCACCATTCCTCTAAAGACTTCCCCATTCAAGGTTTCCAACTGTGCAACACATGTCTCCATTAGCTGCTTAATCACATAGGGTCCTAACCAGTGCATTCTGAACTTTCCAAGATGTTGCATGAACTTGTTGTCATAGAGTAATACCAAGTCTCCCACTTGAAACATTTTTTGTTTAATGTGTCTGTCATGCCACAAATTCTCCCTAGCTTTCCGAACTTGTTGATGGAAACCCGTGACAAACCGATCTTCCTCAAGTTGTACCAACTGTAATAATCACTCCTCTATTGTGCAGGATTCCTAAATATCAATGATCACTACAAGGCAGAGGATAGGTATAATAAACTCCATTGACATCACTGCTTCTTTCCCATAGAGAAACCTGAAAGGTGTTTGGCCTATCAAATTTTTTCTTGTCATCCTATATGCCCATAAAAATGCAGGAACTCTTAAGTATCAATCGTATCTACCTATGCTGCATATATTTGTCAAAGCATTCTCCAATATTTTATTGAAATATTCCACTATCCCGTTGGCCAGGGGATGATATGGGGTACTCTTCTGATGATGTATTTGAAACTCCTCGATGAATGTTGCAATTGTTTTATTTAGGAAGTGTGTTCCTTGATCCCTGAGTAATTTGTGTGTACATCCAAATTGTGTAACTAAATTCTCAAATATAAATCGCGCAGTAGTCTCTGTGGTGCAGTCTAGGATTGGTGATGCTTCTTCCCATATTTTCAAAAAGTATGTTGTGGTGATTATGTACCTTGCCTCTGATCTTCATGCTTGTGGGTTAATTGGCCCCACAAAGTCTATGTCCCATTTATCAAATGCTCACAATGTAACCTATGAATTTAAAGGAATTTCATCACTCCTATATGTCTTTCCCACTCTTTGACATACATCGCGCGACTGACAATATCCATTAGCATCTTTGTGAAGTGTGTGCCACCAAAACCCTGCGCACAAAATATTTTGCATAATCCATTTTCCTGCATAATTTTCTCCTGCAATTCCTCCATGTGCTTCTGTGAGTATCATAAGCCTTTCATGTTCCAACACACATCGCCTCAATATTCCATCTGCACCCAACTTATACAAATTTCCCGCAATGAGATGATAGTTTTATTCTTTAACTTCTATTTGTTTCTTCTATGCAACTTCCATGTCTAATGGGGCCATTCTAATACTTAGAAACTACATGATGTCCATGAAATAATCATCCACCATTTTAACTACAAATAGTTGTGCATATGGTAAGTTGTCATCTAGATTACCTGCATCTTCGTCTCATAAGATGCATGACAAATGATCCGATCCTGCATTCAATTTCCTTGGTTTCAACACAAACTCAAAATCATATTCTTGAAACAACAATATCCATTTGCATATTCTCCCCCCCAACACTGGCTTGTTCACTAAATATTTTAATGCAGAATGGTCTGTGTACATATTAAAGTGAGACCCCAATAAATAATGTATGAACTTATGTAGCACATATACCATTCCCAAGCCTTCATGTTCTATGGTGATGTAATTCTTCTCTGTTATGTGTTAGCACTCTGTAAATTTGTTCGATTGATAAAACAAATGACACAGGTAACCTACAAACCTCTTTAGATCTGGGTACTAGCCTGCTCATCTCATAGAGATCTCTCTCCTGTCACTGGTTATTTAACAAAAGAGTTTTCTTTAACAAGTCACTGGCTAGGTTTTGTTGCTTTGAAGGGTTTTTATAATTTCGCTGGCAAGGAAGGGGAGGGACACTTACAACTATGGAGTCAAACTTTTGAAAACGAATGGAAGCACTGACTGGTCGATAGAACTCTCCAAAGGATAAAGGCTAAATGAGGCAGTGCATCCGAGTTATAAATTTTAATTTTCAGAGTGTAAGAAGAAAGGAAAAACATATAACTGAATTAGAGCATTAAATAAAATGAATTTTGACTTAGTTAGGAAGAACTTATGACAGTTTAAATTGCTTAAGCCGAGATAATCACAAGATGAATTTTGGGCCTTTAACTATCCAATTTAAACATAAGAGAATGAAAACGAAATCAAGAACATAATAAATACATACGAAGAAAGATGATGAAACTCACACCACCACCATTAGAATCTTTTCATGGAAAATTTAGGACATCTGCATGTGTATTCTATTCAGCTTCAAAAAATTACATTCAAGTTCCAGATAGCTAAAATCGTTCCCTTGCACTTCTTCCAACCCCTAATATATTTGGAACTCCTAATATTTATACAATTTGAGTTCCTTCAGTTTGAAATCGTTTACAATGATTGCAAAGAAATGTTTTGATTTTTGAAATTGATTACAATGATTACAAAGAAAACATTTCTTGATCCAGATTTTGGCTTCTCTGGCGCTCCATTCCCTTTCTTCGTCTTCTGACTCTGTCTCTCCCCTTCATGTGATTTTTTGTCTTTCATTGACATCTGGACATATTTTACTAGGCCATGGAAAAATGCATTTGGTCTTGCCCAACCAGACTATCTCCTTCCATTGCAAGTCAGGAAATGCTCTGTCTCAGATATAGTTATCTACCTGGAAACGAGCGGAAATGGTGTGATGAGTTAGTGTACTGTTGATTTTTCCATTTTTCAAGGGCGCGAGAAAGTGGTTTGAGGAAACCCTCTTTTTTCTCTGAAATGCACCTGGTGATGCCATGTATCCTCGCAAGAAAACCACAGTTTGAATTTTGGGACCGCTCTCCAAAATTAAACCCTGCGCAGTTTCACCCCCCGAAATCGTTCTTGGTCATTAATCTTGAGGACTCATGATCGATGATGCTTTAGACATGACCATCTTGGCGCTCCTGCCATATTTATCCCTTTTCTACCATATCTAGTCCCTTTCCTAGTTTATCAGGCTTCCAAATCGGTTTAGCGTTCCACTAGATTTTGAAATCTTGATTTCACACAATAAAAATTTAATGGTGACTAACATGGGATCCAACTAGGGATGCTTTCCTCCCAGTGAGGTAGAAAAGAACAGTAGACCAGGTTCCTTATCCATTGGGTTGTTCCCAAGCCATATATTGTGATCTGCAACTTGTAATTGGTTTTGCCACCAACTTATTTTGCAACTGAACTAAACCCAAAATGAAAATACAAACTGAAAAATGATGGAAGAAATGCTCACCATGTTGAGCTTATTCAAACTTCTACCTACACTAAGATAATCTCTGAGCTATTTGATTAGGTGAAATAAAAAATCCAGTGAAACCATGCAAGTGTCTTGTCCACGGGTTGAATTCCTTGCGTATCTTTGATCAATATTGAAAGGGGAAACCCTCTCAATGGAAACTCATCAAATTCAATATTGACGCAATTTTAAAAATACTTGTTCCATTCGTTGTTTCCAAACATACTGCAAAAGGATCTTGAAAAGATATAAAACTGATTTCAGGAGATTGCACAAGACTGTCATCTTGTATCAACCCTCCAACTACATTCCTGCTTCCATAAATCTCAAACTGATGGTTGCCATGAAAGGGATGAAGATATGTATTAAATTGCTTTACTGAAACCCCTGATGGAAAGAAGGACATGGATGATTTGGGAAACAACTCATTATCATATAAGTTTTCAGATTCATCTTTGACCAATGGCTACAATTTTGAACTGATAAAACCTTCCATATAAAAAGCAACAGGGTCATCAAACACATAAGAAGATTTCTGCAATTTCTTGTCAATTTGTTCCAGTGAATCAATGTGATTTTGCATCAACACACATTCCTTTTCTTCAGTGATGATCTTAAAATTTTCTTTCAACAATTTAAATGAAGAAAAGCATAAAGATAAAGAATTTCCTTCAGCTGATTTAGTACTTTCTTCATATTCTTCTTTGTAACTGTGATATGCAGGCTGATTTCTCTCATTACACTGCTGAAAAGGAACATTTTCTGATAGAGAACATGCAGCTGGTTGTTCTAGGAAGTCAACATCATAATCATCATCATATTCATCATATATAGGCAAATCAACAACATCTGCAATGTCATCTAACAAGAAAAATATTGGGACATCAACCTGCTCTTCAATAAACTGATTTACAAATTCATTTTCTTGATTGTCTACAAATGAATACATAAAACAATCAACCCCATGCTTATCATGGGATGGATCAAAATCTAAATCAACACCTTCTTTTTCAATAAGAGGAATATAATCCTTTGCAAAATCATTAGCATTTAAAACTTCAAAAGAACATATGATATTATTAATACTCTGCTAAAGATTCAAATCAACTATTTTTTGTTCATATTCATTGTCATGTTCTTTAACATCCAACTCCTCATTTCGAATATGCTTACATGCTTGAATATTGTGCTGAATCTCCTGAGCATCATTAAACATTTGTTGTAAGGACTTGGATCTTCTTTCCATTAGAAGGTGTTGGAAATATTGTCATTGATGGAAAAGGATGAGACAAAGGAAGAACAAGAGTTTTCATGTAAGAAAATCAGTGTATGGTTGAGTTTTGGATGGGTGCGTATGATCGCTGAAGAGGGTCGCCGACAGTCGTCATATTTTCAGAAGCTGCGAGGGAGATAAGCCATCGAAAGATCAGAGTTCTCAAGGTTGTGAGAACCGGTACATTGAAAGTCTCGAAATCCCGACATAATTGGGACCGTCCAATTGGAGAGGACGCGTGGCAGCGATCGAGCACCACCGGGAGAATCTAGGAGGCTTCATCGGAGAATCGGGGATCGGGACTTTGAAATGTCCAAATCACTTGACAACGAAAACCCCGAAATCGCGATATGCGATTTCGCGATTTGATCGCAGCCGTTAAAGAAGGAATGAGATCTGGACCGTTGATTTCCTTCATTGGAGAATCGGGAATCGGAGTTTCGCGAGTCCCGTGAACAATTGCATCACACATCACGAAATCTCGAAATGCGATTTCCCGATAAGGAAGATAGCGTGTGGGCCACCCTGGAGGACAGGTGGCTGGTGCTTCATCGGAGAATTGGGAATCGAAGTTTCGCGACTCCCGTGAACAAGTGCATCAGACATCGCGAAATCGCGATACGCGATTTCCCGATAAAGCAGATAGCATGTGGGCCACCCTGAAGGACAGGTGGCAGGTCAAAGGCCCGTCGGAGGACCAGCATATCGAGGATCGACAAATCGGTATTCTCGTGAACGAAGGATCGGGGAGGAAACTCCGACGCGGAATATGAGCCGTCTATTCGGTGGGACGCGTGTCAAGAGCACGGAGGAAGTCGGGGATCGGCGAATCGCGAACTCAAGAGGCAAAGAAACTATTACATAAGGAATGCCGAAACCCGATATAAAATGGGCGCGTAGGTTTAATTCAAATTTTAATGAGGGACCCGAGCTATAGGGACCCGATTTTCCCTTCGCATTATTGGTTCATGACGCCAAGATCTTAAACCCTAGTAGAAGATTAAAAAAAGAGTGCCGTGGAGTAAACCAATGCGATGATTAGCATTGAATGGTTTTTGACCCATGGTCTTAAGAAGGGGTCGATGCCCTTTTCTAGTTGTGATCTCCAAGAAAAGGGGGCGGTAAGGATTTTGATAAGAAGCAGGGGTCTTTTTGTAGGACGTGGAGACCAGTTTCTGACAGTAGGGACATCTACAGATTGCTGAGGTCATTTGTGCAGGCCGGACGGAAGGTTTGAGGAGGGAGGAACCTCATTGTGGCAGTTGGGTGGCAGATCTACATTGACAGAGAGTTATTTGCAGTGGGTTTAGCAACTAGAAGAGCGGAGGCATCATATCCAGGTTTATTGTCTTGTTTAATAAGTGTTTAGGAGACTTTTGCAACTGCCTTGCAGTCAGTAGATCTGTGTTTCCTTTAGAGATAATTGTAGTTGTTGTCATTGCCACTAGAAAATTATGCATTAATATGATTTCGGGATACAAGTCTTAATAAGATGCCAGAACTGTCTCTTCTAAAAGAAGATGATGGCCAGCGCATAGAACACATGTGAATCTAGGGTTGAAACTGCCTGATCCAGTGTGAAAATAGATGAAACGCGGTCAGCAGTGAGTCTGAGGGTTAAAGCCTTCAGTAGAAGCATCCTACCAGTAGAAACTGGTGCTATCTTCAGGGGGTTGAAGCTCCCTTCCAGGAAAGGCTGGTAAACGAGAGAAGGTTGCAGCCTTCTGCAGGTAGAAGCCTGCGTACTAGTATGAGTATGCACTAGTACATTGTTGTAAAACATTTTCTTAATAATAATTATTGAAGACAGAGACAATGACAACGGTGGTTTTCTCCTGATTTGGGTTTCCACCTTAAATCCTGGTGTTCATGTGTCTTACTCATGTGTGTTGGTTTATTTTGTTATTACTGCAATGAATTACTTCTTAATAGACATCTGATGAATGAAGAAATTCATAATAAGATCTCTGGATGCACTCTTGTTTTCTTAAGACTATACAATAGCTGGTCTCTACAAAGTAGCCTGAGGTTTTCAGTGAAAGAAAAGAGAAAATCAA
>ML779970.1:69218-91334 GCA_009831015.1 Picea engelmannii
CCCCCCTCCTTCAGTATTTCTCAACAGAAGGAAAGACAAATCTGGATGAAATGTTGTTGCATAATGGAGAATGGCAGCGATTTCAGTGGGTCGAATTTATTTGGGAAACTTGTAAAAAATATTGGAAAACCTTCTACTGAATGTAGAAATAGTTTCACTTCTCTGCCTTTTAATGGCATAGAACTCTGTAAGATGTAGATCCAAAGATTTCCTCTTACCCCAAAATTTCAAAAAGACATTCTTCAATTCCTCCCATGAGATAATTGCCTCTGGATGCAGGTGTTTAAACCAGTCTTTGGTATCCCCTTTCAAGGATTGAGAGAAAGACCTCATACAAACATCATCATGATCAATCTCAAACAAATCTACAAAATGTTCAAAATCTTGGATGTGTTTTTCAGCTGTGATGGTATTAGGTTCTCCATCAAACACAGGTAGGTACTTATAGTTCTTTGGAGGAAAATTATGAAGGGTGTGAGGTAATTTTAAAGGTCTGTATCTCTGCTGAATCTTGGAGGATGTTGGATGAAATACAAGAGGTGAGATATCAACCTTGATTTCATGAGGCTCATCAACTTGACTATGGTCAACACATGGCTCATATGGAAGATTTTGATCAAAACCAATGATACAATAAGGATATATATGTACAACTTTAAGAGGAGGATATACAAGTGCAAGATTCTCATGATCATAATTGAATGCAACATGTAAAGATTTTTTTTTTTAGCATGTTCAGGAAAGGACAAAAGGTAATTAATTACAAAAAATATTATGTCTTGGAAAAAACTCAACTTTAGGTACTTGTTTTCTCCCATGATGTCCTTTCATACCTGTGTCAATGGATATCGTACTCCAGTGGAGTCTATGAATCACATTTGAAGCTTGATTGGGGTCACTAGGTGGAAATGTACAAACTTCTTGTGTCTGAACTCTGTCCACCATGAGAAACTAGGTCTAAACCTTGTCGTTTTTCCCAGGTAAAATGCAACTTTCATCCCCGACAACGATGCCAAAATGTTAGCACTATGTAAATTTGTTCGACCGATAAAAAAAACGACAGAGGTAACCTACAAACCACTTTAGAGCTGGGTACTAGCCTGCTCATCTCATAGAAGGATCTCTACTGTCACCTGGTCTTTAACAAATGAGTTTTCTTTCAAGTCACTTTCTAGGTTTTGTTTCTTTGAAGGGTTTTTTATAATTTCACTGACAAGGAAGGGGAGGGATACTTAGGGCTATGGAGTCAAACTTATGAAAATGAATGGAAGCATTAACTGATCGATAGAACTCTCCAGAGGATAAAGGTTAAATGAGGTGATGAATCTGAGTTATAAATTGTAATTTGCAGAGTGTAGAAGAAAGGAAAAACATATAACTGCATCGAAGCATTAAATAAAATGAATTCTGACTTAGTTAGGAAGAACTTAACATAGTTTAAATTACTTAAGCCGAGAGAATCACAAGATGAATTCTGGTCCTTTAACTATCCAATTTAAACAAAAGACAGTGAAAATGAAATCAAGAACAGAAGAAATACATACGAATAAAGATGACGAAACTCATACCACCACCATTAGAATATTTTCATGGAAAATTCAGGACATCTGCATGTGTATTCTATTCATCTTCAGAAAATTACATTCAAGTTCCAGAGAGATAAAATCGTTCCCTTGCACTTCTTCCAACCCCTAATACATTTGGAACTCCTAATATTTATACAATATGAGTTCCTTCGGTTTGAAACCATTTACAATGATTACAAAGAAACGTTTCGGTTTTTGAAACCGATTACAATGATTACAAAGAAAATGTTTCTTGATCCAGATTCTGAATTCTCTAGTGTTCCAGTCCCTTTCTTCATCTTCTAACTCTGTCTCGACCTTTTGTATGATTTTTTTTCTTTCATTGACATACAAACAACTTTTACTAGGCTCTGGAAAACTGCATTTGGTCTTTCCTAGTCAGAATATCTCCTTCAATTGCAAGTCGAGAAATGCTCTATCTCAGATATAATTCTTTGCCTAGAAATGAGCGGAACTGGCATTATGAGTTAGTGTACTTTTGAGTTTTCCATTTTTTGGGGGTGAAAGAAAGTGGTTTGAGGCAACCCTCTTTTCTCCTCGAAATGCACCCGGTGATTCCACGTATCCCCTAAAGAAAACCACGGTTTAAATTTTAGGACCGCTCTCCAAAACTAAACCCCACATAGTTTTTCCCCCCGAAATTGTTCTCAGTCATTGATCTTGAGGACTCATGATCCATGATGCTTCGGACCTGAACAACTTGGTGCTCCTGCCATATTTATCCCTTTTATGCCATATCTATCCCCTTTCCTAATTTATCATGCTTCCAAACCGGTTTAGCGTTCCACTAGATTTTGAAATCTTGATTTCACACAATAAAAATTTAATGGTGACTAACACTATGGATAATTTCCCACTTGCAAAAGAAATTGGGTGATCTATGTATCCCTCCCTTGGTTGAGATAGTACTACACCCAACGCTATGGATGATGCATCAACATGAACTTGGAACTCCTTGTTCCAATATGGAAATATACAAAATGGTGTGGTCACTAATTTTTTCTTTAATGTGTCCAAACCCTTCTAGCAGTTCTCATTCCATTGGAACTTTGCTTCCTTCTTCAACAAATTTTCCATCAGTGTTATGATCTGTGCATATCCTTTGATAAACTTCTTGTAATATCATGTATGACCTAGAGTTTCTCTCAACTATATGACTAATGTAGGTCGTTCTAAATATAGAATCACTGGAATCTTGGTTGGATCCACTAGTAATCCCTTCTTACAGACTACATAGCCCAATAAAATTCCAAACGGTGCGCAAAAAATAAACTTATTCAAATTAAGTGATATATGACACTATATACACCTATAAAACATTATCCTGAGTACTTATATGTGATCCTTTAGTAGAATGAACATAGTCCAATTGTCTAATTACACTTCAAGGAACTTATGGATAAATTCCTTGAACGGTGCAACCACAACTCTTGAAAAAATGGTAGGGGAATTCTTCAGTCCAAAGGGAATTACTGTATACTGATAACTTCCCCATTCTATCATGAAAGTAGTCTTGTATCGGTCCTCCTACATAATTTTTATATGACGGTAACTTGATAATACATTTTTGAAAGAATAAGTCTCTTTCCCTCCTACCTTCTCCAGTACCTCATCTGTGAATGGTGTTGGGAATGTGTCATGTAAACATGCATCATTCAACTTCCTCAGATCCACACAAATCCCTATACCTCCTGTCTTCTTGTCTTGAACTACCATTGGGATTAGCCACTCTGATTCCACATTGGGTTCAATAATTCCCACATCCACATTCTTTCTATTTCTTCTTTAACCTTATCCTTGTACTTCGGATTTAACCTGTAAGGTCTCTGTAGCATTGTCTTAGCACCTAGTTTCAAGGGAATATTCATCTTGCCTAAGTCCCCAAATACCCCCTTCATCTATGAAAATGTAGTTGGGAATATGTATTAATATTCACACAAAAAGTCTGCAATATTTTCTATTGTTTAATCACTCCAGTAATCCCCTATCTTTGCAAACTTCAGATTCTCTTTCATCCCAATGTTTACCTTTTGTTTCTTTATTGGTTGTGTGTATGCAGTGGATTCAAGATATGGCCCTTCTACTTTCCATTCCCCTTATGTTTTTGGGACTTGCACGTTCCTATGGTATTCTTCATCATATTGTTCCTTGGAAACATCGTAACACTCCAATAACCCATGTACAATCATAACATCTCTGTGCACATCACATACTGGTACCACCTCCATCGACGCTTCTTCCAAGAATATCTTAGTTTGAATAGTCTATATCACTACATCTAATGATGGAGATTCATGGTTAAATGTGAATGTGACCTTAAACCTCTGATCCAACTTGTCCTAGGTTCTTGTCTCTCTACGCATTTCCAATTCGAGATACCAATTCTTCAGAATTGTATCTAGTGTATGTATAAATCCATGCACCCATTCTTCCTTTGGTATCACATTCCATCTGTCCTTGTACTACTCCACATGACCCACTGGATCACTCTACCCTATATACCTTTGTGTAATATTTTCTACCTCAGTACCAAAACTATCTTTCATTAGCCTTCTACATTGCGACCACTCTTTCATTCCCTCTTTGTGTGCAACCCACCATCTCGTTGGAGTCGCTTTTAAGACAACTTCTAATGCCAACAAACTTTGTTGTTTGGGTACCTACAACTCAAATTACTTTACACAAAATCTTATATCAATCAATCCATCATAGTTGGGTGGATCACATAACTCTGTTCAAATCCAGTGCAATGATTGGGTCATGCATGCACATTGTCTAGTCGATAATTCATGCATCCTCTGCTGCCAATGCTCTAGACATTATTCCGAATATGATGCACATGAATTGATACTTCTCCAACTTATCATACCATCTGCAATGGGATTTACATAATGATACATCCACGCAGTCATGTTATACAATTTGTCAATGTCATTTAATCTTGCTGGCTCTATGTACCTCTTTCCTTCTATTGGGTGTAATGGTGCAACAACTTTCAAATCTTCGACTTCAAATATCATTTCTCTCTACTTTAAATTAATGATTTCCTGATTATCAAATGCCCATTCAAGTCCCATCAATTTTGGATATGGTTGACTATCATTCATGATCTCAATAGCTTCAAAGTCTTCTACGCTACACATCTATGTTCACATGTACTCCTGTCAATTGGCCAATCAATACTATCTTGTGTTGATTTATGAGCCTTAACTGAACAGGAGACTAGACCAACTTGGGTTTTCCCATCATCTCCCAGGTCTAATTTTCCAATACATTCACATCAGACCCCAAGTCCAATATGAAATTATCCACATCATATTCCCCAATTTGTGCACTGAATCAGAATTCTCCGTTGGTCCTTTTTTTGCGCAGTCCCTGATTCACCACCCTCTGTGCAATGGAAGTTTCCCTTCCTTGCATGCAATGATCAATAATTTCATATAGTTCATTCAACACCATTTCATCTTTCATAAGCTCTATGAAACTCCTCAAGAATTCTTTTAGAGTTCTTACCTTCCCAGTTGGCTTCTCTAGCTTAGCGCAATAATTGACCTGTAGCATAGATGATGTTGACATTCCCCAACCCTGTCCAAGTACCTCTTTTCTTTCCCTCTGATATGTATCATTTTCTTGTGCTTGACAATATGTGCACGTTGTGCATGGTTTTTGGCAGTCACGGGCTAAGTGTCCTAGTTGGTTACAATTGTAACATATTATTGGTACTCTTCCTCCTCTGCCATAATTTCCTTTGTCTTGACCTCTGCAAAAATTGCCTCTATTCCTTCAATTAAATCCCCTTTTATTATTATATTGTGGACCACCTACTTCTATTGCACCATTCTTTTCCTAAATCATGTACATATATGGAGTGTTCTCCCTTATCAATTCGAATGTACGAAAATCCCTCTCTTCATGTATGAATGACTTGGAAAAGTTATAAAATAAGTTCCTAGGTGTACTATGATACTTATGTAGTAGTGGACACTCAGTTGGATGATGTCCCTATTTCTTAAATATCTCACAATACCCCCCTCCTGGTAATGGATCCAGTGCTCTAGTCGCCATATACTTCGCGAATGATGGGCATTTGTCCTTGTGATGACATTCAATCCTACACTTGGTACACTAGACTTGTTCACATTTCTCCTTCCCTTTTGTAAGTTCTTCTAGTTGAATAGTCAAAGAAACCAACTGCGTCTAAACTTGTGCTATCCCTCCACTATATCCTATAGGGGATGATTCCAATTTCATTTCAATTTCCAGAGCCTTGGGTTGTGATAGAACCTTCTATTGAATAAATGACCTATGAATGTGTGGTGGAAGTATTGAAATAAACCATTCTTGATGTTGTTGATCAGGGATCTGGAAATTCATTCTACCCATCATATCTTTGAAATGTTGGTGATAATCCCAGACTAATTCAGTCTGCACCTGTTTAATTTCCTTCAGCTCTATAATATACTGTGACTCAGATTTTGGATTCTTGAACTCTTTTAACAATGCTTGTCTTATCTCTACCATAGTCCTATCCTTTCATGTAGGTGTTATACTCTATAGATTCATGTACTAGACTAACACACAACCTCTAAATGTTGTTTCCAACTGCGCAATATTCACGGCCTCATCTTGGATGTTCTTTGTAGCCCAAGTTGTCTCATAGAAAAACATATGTTGTTCTAGGTTCTCTGACCCAAATCCTTGGAACTCAGGTAGTATAAGAGTGTTATATACCCCTGCCATGTTGCTTTTTGTAGTCCCTCTTCTTGGTGATGCCGGTTGACTCTAACTATGTGCACTTCTTCCACTACTATGATTTCTATTACTCTTTCCTCCCTTGCTAACTATAATTGATTTTGATAAGTCTTCAAATATTATTTCTAATTGTGGGGACACACATGGGGTCGTGGATTTAACATAGGATCCATTATGATTAGGAATTAACAAATCTTCTATTATAGGACTGGACTGGGATTCCTCTTCCTCTCCTCTTATGTGTGGTACCTCCATGATTTTGACTATTGCATAAGGTCCTCTCCCCTCTGGCTCATTGCGGGGTTCTCATTTCTCATCCCAAGTATTTCACCCCTTGTACCTCCTTCTTATGTGTAGTTATCCAAACTCGTATTCTTCTTCTGGTATACCTTCTTCTGCATCCTCATTCCCTCCCTTGTTTCTTCATTGCTTCCCTCATTCTCTCTTGTCCTTAGACTATCCTCTTGTCATCCCTCAATTCCCTTATGTGCATGAAGGCCCTTAGTAGTCATAATCCATTGTCATCACTCACTTGTCACACAATAACATATTTATCCACACACCCAATGATTTCATGAACCTTCCATGTGGACCCTTGAATAAATCCTTTTCTGCAACACTGTATGAATGGGTACAATCTATTGCAAATTTGTTAATATATCCTCCTAATATACTATCTATCCAGAAATCAACTGCATGAGAAGTTTGATTGCTTCGATAATTCATCTGTCTTACCATATCATGAGTCCAATTCCTTGGTATTGCGGTTCGATACCTTCCAGTGCTTACTACTAGTGTTTCTAACCACTCGGTCACAATAATCAGAAATTCGCCAAAGAAAATTTCATGCAGCTCTGTGTACACATACTTTTTCATCCATTGCTCATCAATCAACTGAGGGTTTCTATTCTCTTTCCAAGAAAAATAGTGTTCCTTCCCTTCTAACCATTCTAAGACCATAGGATCGAATTATCTTGACCAATAAAACCCTTCATACACCGCCCCTTTTGGCATCACCTGCATGCAAGTGAAGTCTCACCCGAGGTATCTATTGGGCTTGCAGGAAATGCGTTTTTGCAATAGTGAGGAAATGTGAGGTGATCATATTTTTCATTCTTACTTATCTATTTTGCACACGTTATTCTATATTTGATCTTTTTAGATTACTTGGTGAATTTCATTGTGAATTATAATTATACTTCATATTACATTAGAAGCCAATTACCATAGAATTCATGTTATTGCGTAATGATCACATAGAGAATAATTCTAGTCTAACATGCATCAAGACAGTATCCATGATCATATAGAATACAAATTAACATAGTAGTTAATGAGGTTCACCCAACTTTGGGCTACGTCACATGGCTGACTTCTTTATTATTATTTATCCAATTGTCTCAGACTTGCACACTGCGCTTACAAAGATAACTTGTGTTATCTTTTAATTCTTCTATCCTATTCACTCTGTAGTGCAAGCCTCTCTCTATGCATCATCTCCTCAACATTCAGACATAGACTCAATAACAACTTCTGCAAGTCATTCTATCACTCTCTTTCTTGACCAGAATAGAAGAACTCAGAAGAACTAAAAGAGAGGAACCTCTATTCTCCCAACCCATTACATATTTATACATAAATTATAGGGCTTAAAACCCTACTTTGTTCATCCCAAAACCCCATTACAATGCATGATAACTCGAGTTGACTTATTGTTGGAGATACTTTTCCTGATTTTCTGCATGCTGGCTTTTCACTCTAGTTGTTGTTCTTCCTTATTTTTTGCATCCTTTTATGTTTATCACATCGGATTGTCATCCTACCTTTTCGCCCACTTTCTTCTCTTTCTTTATTCCTTGCTTTATTCTTTTTCTTTATTCCTCTTCTTTATTCCTCTCACTGTGCACTGTACCCCTGAATGCATCTCAACTACACACTCTTGAGTCTTCCTTCTCCTTCTGCTGACATCTTCTATACTTAATATTTTCATCCATATTATTTCCATAATGCCTATCCAAAAACCATTTATTAGAAGAAATTTTATTTTGCTTGCCAATAGGTTTGTGATCATCCCAAAACCACTATATTCAGAGAGAACATTCATCCATTGGTAGTTGCACACTTGTTCAACTATCCACTTCCATATTTCATCTCTCTTCTTGGAATCACATACACCCCTTCAGATTAAAGGGAGGAATGTTGGAAATCTAATCCATTAAGGGTTATGGTATCATTCACTTGTGCTGGAATACAAATAGTAAAGTGAATATGAGCAGACATTGGAAGTCCAGGAGACACGTTGGAAGAAAAATATAAAGGTCAAAATCATGTATTTATATCTGTATCATATTAATGAGAAATGAACTCACACTTATCTGTATTCATGATTCTAACAATTTTCATGCGTCCCAACACAACAAGTAATTTTGCAACCTCTTGAAAACACTAATTCCTGTGAAAGACTAGCATTTCGTTTAGATGGGCTTCGGTGCTAGGATGGTTGAGAACTACACCTCACATCTTATTTTTCAAATCCCGTCAACTCCTCTTTGTGGCCTTTTGCTTCAAGAAGTAAGGGACTAGAAAGAGCTTCTTTTTCTATTTCTCTAGTGGATTTTCTTTAGTCTTGCGATAGTCTAAGGCTTGTGAAATATCTCCTCACTCTATAACTCTCCAAGTATGGAAACTTATTATAAAGTTTGAACATTCTCACCTCATCATCATTTCAAATAAAGTGTGTGATATCGATTGGACACTTGTACCTGCTTGGACCAACCATTCAAGACATAAGATTGATTTTAACCATAATTTCCTGAAATGAAAAGACTCAAGATAATAATGTGTAGAGACTTGAAAGTATAATCCCTAAAACACGTTTTTGAATAATGTTCCCATGTGAAATTTTCCATGATCATGTCAAATTTTATGAATCCTTTTGTTTTCCCGAGTTGTGTCCTCTTCAAGTGGTAAAAATTCTATATCATAAATAAAACTAGTAGCCATCAAGATGAATTTCCCTATTATCCATTTTCAAACAAAAATGTTTAACTAGTTAGAAAACATGAATAAAAAGAAAGGTTGATTAAGACAATTTCTTCCCAAAAAACACATTCATTGAGATCTCATGATATAAACCAAAATTGAATCCTATATCCAAGATAAAATGGAACAATAAACCAAAAGGTAATGCTTCGAATAAATGAGGAAACATACCTGCTGGAACACATTAAGTCAAATTTTGAATCTTACAAGTTTTGTGTTGTGAATATCCTAGTAGAAAAGTGGATTCAACTACCTTGATTCTTCTTTGGTCAGTGGAAGTTCCCTTTTGAGCAGTAGGTGACTCTAGCTATGATGATCATGATCAATAGGTTTTCCCTGAAGTAGTGAATTTTGAGAATAATTTCTTGTTCATCAAAATATGATTGGATGTATCTTGTTTCCCATGATAGGATCATCACCATAGATATTTTGTAGTTGTTCATTGATCTTAAATTTTGATGCTCTTTCCTAGCACCAAAAAAGGACAAAGTCAAAGCAAGGCTACCCATAACCCTTTTTCCTTTTGAATTCCCTTGAGTATGGTATCATAAAACAATATGTAATACTTCAAAGAGTAAAAGAGATTCCTGTTGTATGTTCCATGCTTCACGAACTTTTTTTTTATCTACTTTCTCAACACTCTTCCTAATCTAAAATAATTGCAAATTGGGAAGTATTAGGTTTGCTAGTGTATTGACATGCAATGATAATCTTCTGCAGATATAGGACGGGGAGGATTATCTTTGTTTCTATAAGATGATAATATCCTTCCGAAGTATTGGAGAAATATGGGGATTCGCGACTGATGTATCGTCAAGACAAAAGGATTTCAACCAAATAAAAGATGAAAATTCTCCGAAGGATGGGAGAAAGTGTGAGAGACTTCGAATAGACAATGTGTCAGTCCAAAATTTGAAAGTATCATTGATACACCATGTGTCAATGAGAAAATTAGATTTTCCTAGTGATTTATCGACGTGTAAAGAGGATTTATTTATGATACACCCTGTGTTAGTGATAAATGTATATTCTCTAATGATACACAATGCATCACAGGGCAGTCAATATATTTTACTTTCTCAAATGATCAAGTCTTCAACATTCTCCTTTGATCATATGTCAAGAAATTTGAAAGGTAGGTCATTCAATGTTGTGGGGTATAATTTTTCACTTGTAATCACAAGAATTTGCAATATCAAGCCTCTTGAACTGTAAAGTATTCTATAGTATATAGTTTTTCATAGGACCAGCATCAATCTCTTCTGGCTTATTTCTTTATAGCTATCAATGCTAAGCTGAATTCTATTGAAACAAATGAATATTCTATTTGAATCTTTGCAAAAGTATTTTGCACGAGGTTCTCTCATGAAAATGAAGACAAACCAAAACTAATCCAAGCTTCCAATTAGACAACAAAACAAAAGGAATTAATGAAAAATAAGAAAAACCATATGCAAAAGAAACTATAACTACAATAAGCCATCCTAAATCACAATAAAAACCTAATAACAATTGGTGGATTTTATTCGAGAATCCAAAAAAATCCTAAAATCTATGCTACACAAGTAGAAATGGAAGAAAAATATATGTTATTTAAAAGGAAATGGAACTAAAACATATGTTATTCCTATTTCTACTCTACCCTACGTTGGTTGAAAAAGGACTATGTGAAAGCATAGTGCCAATGTATCCATTCAAAACTCCAAACCTATAATCACATGTTCATCAAAAGTCACTAGAATAAATGGGAGTAGTAAGAGACTAAAAATAGGAAGAATTGAATCAAGTGAACCTCTATCAAATTCGTGAAACTCAGCAGAGTTATTATTCATGGGAAACATAGACATGTAAATCCCTCCAACCAAGCTTCAATTATATATTAAAATTTACAATGATCATCATAGAACTGTTGGAGGAAATTTAAAAATGAGTGGAATAGTTGATGAGAATCATGTATGAAATTTTCATGAACTGTACCTTGTAGGGGAGACTTAGTATTGATGGTATCATTTATTCAAGAGGTAAAATAAAGATAATGAGAACCTAACATAACCATCTATCAAAACTAAAGTACCTCAGTATCCAGGCAAGTCTCTCGGAGCTCACACTTTACATAACCCATAGGATGATAGGAATAACTATACCTAAATATTGTGCATGGGAAATATTCCACCACCGAACAAGGAATGTCATTAATACTATGGTGGAAGCCAACGATATCCTCTGTTTCATCACAAATTAGGTTAAAAAAAAACAAGTTGTAGATACCTTCTAGTTTGAGGGAAACATTGAGAAAAGGATG
Source organism: Picea engelmannii (assembly GCA_009831015.1). Taxonomy (NCBI): domain Eukaryota; kingdom Viridiplantae; phylum Streptophyta; class Pinopsida; order Pinales; family Pinaceae; genus Picea; species Picea engelmannii. The sequence continues at coordinate 80,901 of ML779970.1, forward strand.
ACTCCAATATCTCTCCCATAACATCATCACAATAATTTGAGGAGTGATGGAGTATTGAGATAGAAACCAAGGATTAATGATGCATCTTCCCCTAGATATTAACTTGCAATTCTAGAGAAGATTTATCTATCAATATTTCTTGGATCAGCTTGATGTTTCATGTATCTTGCATGGTGATGGGATATCTAATTAAATTTATTTCCCCATAGAAGTATGGAAATTCCTTATGTTCTACATACCTTGTGTATTTTGTCATTAAAATATATGCATTTATAATAGTGATTCCAAATTGTACAAGATCAATGGATGACACACTGGTTCTCACACTCATTTCTAGAACAAAAACAAAATCATTGAATACAAGATTATTGTGATCAAATTTTGTTTTAGAGTATTCCATAAATTCAAATTGGAAATGATTTTCAACATTATGCACCCTAGATGGAATGACATTATGAATGGTTCCTTGATCGATAAAATCTTGGAAATATTTGTGTTTCCTTTTATCATTCAATATTTGAAAGAAAAATGTAAATATTCTACTGCATGATAAGATGAAGGATACTCGAGAAAGTAATTGTCATAAAAAATGTTTGTGTAAAGAGAATACAGATCTTTAGATTACAAAAATGAATAAATTTCTCCAGTGGATTATTTTTTATAGATCAAATCATATCCATGATCCTGAAAAGGAGCATCACTAGTTTGTTCCCACTCTAGGTCTAAGGGGCTTAGAGGTTCTGATGAAAATTATCCTATTGTTGCAACATAGTGCTTGTTAGAAAATGTGTACCCTCCACCTTTCATTATAATCTCATGATTTTCCTTGAATAACATAGTCACTATGTTTCCGAGTGATGAATTATCATTCAAATCTACAAGAATTTCATTAATTGATTCTTCATTCAATTCAAATATGAAATCATATTTATAAACCTTACCCTCATATTTCTCTTTAGAATCTAATTGTAGAGTATTGCATATTTGAGGATGAGCTTGTAATGTCTGTATGTTTTAAAATATTTATTCAAGTTCATTAAAGAGTTCTTCATAATTATAATCTACATGAGAAGTGATAGATGTCTCCATAATTTTTTTCCAACTATGTATCAATTTCGTTGGTAATTTACTAAACTAGGCTTTAATCCGTCCTTCTAATGTGAGGAAAAATAATTATCAAATTTAATTGTCTCGAACAATTTAATATTCTATCGTGCTATGTTAAATTGATTGAGGTGCATGAATCCAGAGACATTCCCTTCACTATCAAACTCCAAGTTTGACAAGAGATTAACTGTCGTGATGGAGATGCCACTTAAGGGTCTGAGGAGACTCAAGGGGTGGTCCCATGCAGATATATGGAGAGGATCAATGGGATGAATAAAATAATTTAGTGAAATGGATCCACATAAGGATTTTCATATGGCCCTTCTTCTAACACTAATTCTATTGACGTGTTCGGTGTGACCTTGATGAAAAGCAAGGGTTACTCCTGGTGAGAAGTCCCAATTAGACCTCTCACTGTTTGGAAAATGGAACCCATCTAGATTATATCCCAAAACCCATTTATGGTTTGTAGGTTTACCATTTATGGATGCATCCATTGATGATGGTTTCTAATCTAAGATGAAAATGTGTGCATCTAGAAGAAACTAAAGGTAATCAAAAAGTAAACATAGAACTTTACATGCTCCTATCAATGGCCTAGGAAATAGTTCACAAAGAGAAAATAAAATAATATGAGTAAATAACCACAAAACCAGAATAGTCTAGAATTTATATAATCATTTACAGTACTATGTCCACAAATTGAGACAAATATTTCCCGAGGAACAAAAATAAAAATACAGTATATACACATGAGAATAGTCTACAATGTGAGATACATTCTTACAAAACTCTAGTGTTGATAAAAGGTAGTAAATTAGTCCACAATAAGTGCAACACAAGAATCCAAGTTCTCTAGAAAATAGATTTTCCAATGCTTGTTCTCATTAAAGTTTCAACAGTAGTACGTGAAATCTCAAAGAGAAAAAATCCCCCAATTAGAGTACAATCTCCATATTTATTGAAATTCACCTTGACTATTAGCCTTTTTCCGACCTGAATCTTGACCTTCGATTTGGAAACTTTTGTCCTTATCCAGTATGGAATGAAGAGGGAATAATGATAATATAAATGTTTATACTTTCATATATCATACATCATATGCATTTACATTTCAAATTTGTCTTTTAGATATTGTGGGCCATCATGGGTTTTGGCCCCATTTCACCTCATACAATATGGTTAATATTTTTCACACTATGGGTCTTTTTTACCTTTATGTTTGAGATTCATCCGCTAGGATATTTGGACTTCTTCTTGTGCCATTTGGGACTGATTCCCTTTTTTTGTTGGTTGCTCATGTATTGACATATCATCCACATCCCTTGCTGAAAATTACTTTCACAAAGATGCTACTATGTACAACTGAATGCTCCTTTTCCTAATGTATAACATCTTTGTCTCAGTAGCCTACTCCTTTACACACCGTGTATTTAGATTTATGAGTATGATATTACTCTAGCTGGTACCTAGGTTCCATTGAACACCAAATACATGAGTTTCCCATACATAACACTTCAAAATATAAATTAAGCGGTATTAAAACATGAAGGAATTAATTGGAAACTGAGTGCATAGGTCAGATATACTTCCTTGATTTTGGTCGGTGGTCCCTTTGATGATGATTTTCTAGATATCCCCCTCTGAAATGTTGTGTATAATTTTCTTGTGCTAATGATGATATGCCAATATGAAGAATTGAAAATACGGGAAGTAAAGTGAGGAATATATTAAAACGTATAACTGAAAAGTTGTATATCTTGGCAAGACCTTTTCAATGGTATAAGAAGTGCCTGAAACAGAGCTTGTAGTAAAAATTTTATGGTGAAAATACGATAGGAATTTTTATGTGTGTTGACCCAGAATGTAGATCATTGGCCAATATGTCAACCCATAATCCATATTCTTGGACGATATGCACCTTATCAATTGAGAATGTCGATCTTTGGCCGGAATATCGGCTTAAAATATGAATTCTTAGCCAACGTATTGGTCGGAAAAGGAGATTTATGGCCGATGTATCGATGAACAATAATGATTACTCATTGATACACCATTTATCGGTGAATGAGTGAGATCTTCAATTTGATAAAAAATGATCAAGTTGGGAGGGAAAGGAAAATAATTTGAAGTTAATAATTTTGCAAGAAAGAATTTTCATGTCTATATGAGAGAGGAAATTTCTCAAAGGGGGCCCAATTTCTTTACTGAGAAAAAAATCTTTAGAGAAGGAGAAAAGAAATTAAAGAAAGGTGATGACGTTGGCACAACAATACCCTAGCTTCAAAATTTCATAACTTTCTCATACAATGTCTGATTGAGGCACTATTTTTTTCAATGCAGAGAGCACATGGAAATATTTCTAGTGAGAAAAATTACCACTTCATTCAAGCATTTAAGTAGATTCATGGTTAGTGAAAGTTGCTTAATGAAAAATACTTTGGTAATTGTTTTGGAACTTCTGGTTCTTATTTTTCGATTCCATTAGTGGCGTTGGATTTATTATCCCCAAAAACATATAATTGGCCTTCCTCAAAGGTTAAAAATCCACTTTGACTAGTGCCCAACATTACAAGTGAAGACATTTTTCAGTAAAAGTTTGGGCCCCCTTATTGCTACTGCTTCACCTGAATTCGGTTCCATCAACTCCTGCAACATATGTGTTACATAGGATTTCAATCTATCCATTGGAACTGAGTTCATCCATTAGTGGATGAGAAATATTATCCTATTAAAACAACCAATTGATGTTGGGAGAACCTAATACTAAGTATGTGATAGGAGTACAATTTTTTTTCTAAGAAGCAATTTAGAACCAACCCATGTCTTGTAAACACTGCAATCAACCCATATATAAATAAAAGACACTTTCATGGTCATGATTAGCCATAGAATAAAAAGTTGCAAAACATACATGAAGATATGATGAGTGTAATGAAAGATTCTGGTGACACAAACACACTCACCAAGATTATTATCATACTCAATCAAGGACACAACAATGACATAAATAAAAATCAATATGAAATCAAATATCAATCATCTAGTAAAAAGGAAATGATCAACCATTGAAAACCAAAAGAACTTGACTAATTGGTGCAACGATCAAAGGATCTAATTTGGAAGGATTTTAGGAGGGGCCCCAAGCCCATTAGTTTGGGGAAGTTGTTGAGGCATCAACAATATATTCTTCAATGCTTCTTTCACTATCTCTCTCAAAGTAGGGTTCATTTGTCTATGGGGTTGGTGAATGTGTTGAAAATCATCCTTGATATCGATGTGATGTGTACAAAAATTAGGATGAATCCGTTTCATGCCAACATATTCCCAAGAAAATGCATTACTATGCTTTTGCAGTAGCTTAATCAATTGTTTTTTTTGTGAAGCTTCTAACCTAGGATTGATGTTAAGTGTCTTTCTTGGGCTAATTTCTACTATCATACTACAAATTTCTGATATGGAATTAAGTTGTAGTGATAAATCATTAATGAATAACTCTCTTGAGGATACTTATCCAAGATGTTATTATAGGACAAAGAAACTATATGATGAAATGAATAAGGATAGGGTATAAAATTACAAATAAAATGATCCTCAGTCTTATCCTTAAAGGTTATAGCTTGGTCAAGTGTAAGTAGTGGATACATAATTTCTTCAACGCTATTTCAATTTTCTATCCAAACAAGTACTTCTTAGTTTGAGAAAGGTTTGTCGAGAGGATATATTGTAATCGTTTTAGTATAATTTCCATGAGAGATGGTCATATCTCTAGTTCTGTAGTCAATGTACTAATTTTATATAGTTGAACATGGTCTACCCAAAATTAATGTGTAGCCACCAAAGACTGGATTTTGGATTCAACACCATGAAGTCTGCTAGATATCCCTAAGGCTCAACAGAAACCACTACATCTTCCAATACTCCCTATAGTTTAATAATGGGCTAATCAACCAACTAAAGAAATTTAGGAGTTTGGTGTGTGTTTGGGAATTGAAGTTTCTCCATGGTTTCTTTAGTCATGGCATTAATGGAAGATCCTAAATCAATTAAAGTATTTGTTATGGATATGTTATTGATGTGATCATTTATTATAGGGATTCTTGTGTCTGCATATTTGGTTATAAAATATTTCCCAAACATCAAGTTAGCCAACTTACCAATTACATGGACAATTTGATAAACCTTCCCTTTCCTTATAGGATTCTTAAGGAATAGATCTCAAACATATTTAGCATAGACAAGAACAACTTTAATCACTTAAAACAAAGGAGTTTCACATAGAGAATCGATATCTCTCCTAGGAAATCAAACTTAGGTTGAGTGAATGGTTTGTCCAAACATATCCTATCTTGATAGGGATGAGTTTGAGCAATATCAAATAATTGTGGTGATCAACATGATTCTTCAACTGGTTAGGAAATTCCTCATCATCATACTCATGAATGATTGGGGAAGTCATACTAATCACTTACCCAAATTGCAAATGGATATTTTGACAATCAACAAGGGGAAATAAATATGTTGGGTTATTGGGTAACATAGCATTGTAAGATGGCTGAGATACTTTATTTTTTGGGTTAGGAATTGGATATGCAATTATTTGAGGAGGTCTTTGAGGATGTTGATGGGATGAAAACTATAATTTTTGTTGTGGATGTTATTGTGGTGGGTATTTATGGCTTAGTTGTTGTGGCATATCTCCAAAGGGAAACCCTGACCATCCTTATTGTCGAGGTTGGTTTTGAGCTTGTTGAGGAGGCCATTGCTTCCAAGCCATGCGTGGATACCACTTTGGGGATGATATTGAGTGATAGAAAAAAAATGAAGCCTAATATTGAGATGGTTCTTGCATCATACTTGGTGGTTGAGGCTCCCAAGGTCATTGTTTAGTAACAAAGTAGATTTTATATGTCCCTTATTAGCTCCTTTGTATATTGATTTTAATTCTGTCAATGAAGAAAAATTACTAGAGGCATGGTTTTGTTCGCAAATGGCACAAATTTCCATTTTTTTAGTGGAAATTCCCTCAGAGGGTGATTCTTTCAGCATTTGGAACAAAATATGGCTAAGTTACAACTCTAATTTATCATGCCTCTTATTGGCTTGCATTGTGTCCAACTGCAAATTGAGAGAGCTAAGAATATTGTCCTTGAAATTGTCTAATAGATTTCCAATTTCATCTCAACTAAGTCCTCCCCCAGCTGATTTGGTGATTCTGGAAACAACATCTTTTGGGGCCTTTACCATGTTCTGCATTTCCTTGTGATAAATGGTTGCATAATTCACAAATATTCTCGTAATATAATTGATAAGTATCCCCTTCCCCCATCAAATTCAAGAAATCAATACATTTATCTTGAATCCCTCTTAAGAGAATAATATGAAGAGTATATGGATCCAACTTGTTTTATTTTTATGTTTGTAGATTGCATTGTAATTGTTGGAATATTGAGAGGGGGGTGAATCACTATTACATGATAATTTTTACCACAAATTTCTTTTTAATTAGATTTTTTTATTTACTAGTAGTCACTAATGTATAGTTAAATCATACAATAAACAATACATAGATATTTACCGTGGAAACCCAACTGGGAGAAAACCAAAAAAAATTATTTATAAAATTTGTAAGCACCAACTTACAACAGACACCAATCTACAATAATATTTGCAGGAACCAACCTACATGGGACACCAATCTCCTCGCTGAGCACCAATTCAATTAGCAGGCACCAACCTACATGTGACACCAATCTCCTCGCTAAGCACCAACTCAGTTAGCGGGCACCAACCCAAAAAATTACTGTTCACAGGAGCACACCTATAGGAGACACCAATCCCCTTGCTTGCTCCACCATGCCACCCTTAAAATATTTCTAATTAGTTGTTTTCTTCAGAATACCTCTCCAACATGCTTCATCCTCTGTGTCATCAAGCCTCAGATCATATTCATCGCTTCCATGCTATCATATAGACCTCAAAATCTCTATTCTTCTCACATTTCTCACTCCACACTTACACACTCACAAAATATATTTGGTCCCTTTATTTATACAAGTCATGTACTTATGGATTTTTCCACAAAACTATATCTATGGGGTTGGCTCCAACTTCCTCGAAATCAAGCTCCAAATATTCTCCACAAAACTGGTTTCTAATTTTCTTCCACTGTACACGATCAATTCTTTGGACCAAGTATGAACCAATCTACCAATATACTCCAAACAGAGACTCTCCTATTTACGGTCCATATCTTCTCTCTATAACTCTAATAGATCAATAATTCCTATTGATTCAGAGTTTCTGTGCAACCTTGCACTCAAAAACTTCGATGTATCGCACTCCAATACTAATATGTTGTGTGATGTATTGACTTGGCTACCTGACATGGCAGATGACATGGCCTCATCCTTTCTGCTTTCATGGATATGACATGGCATTGACATAATGTTGAAGTCATAAATTTTTTTGGCTCTTCATCGTACACTTTTCTGACTTGGCACTTTGACACATGGCCACTAATGGACAAAGCCTATTCCAACATTACGATGAAACAACACATAAGAATATTCTTTTTTCGATACTATTGTTTCAGATCATAGACTGCTTTGTCAACGTTCCTCCTCTAATAGCCATGGTTCCAATAGATCAACGATTCATATTAATTTTCTATTGCTCTGAAAGATATGGTTCATATTAATTTCGAGTTTCCTTCATTGTCACACTTCATGTCACCTTTGTACATGGAAAAATATGCTTCTGACACATGGTCCAATTATTGGGTTACACTTTCCTTCTTTTGTGGCATTGTCTTGATATTTATGTGGTACTGTACGAAGTATTCCATGTGGCATATGATGTGACATTCATTACCTACAACTCCTTTTTCTCACATGTCATTCACGTGGCCCCTTCTAAAGGTGTTGGGTGTCATGATACTGACGTGGACATAATGTGGCATCTTAGCTAGCTCACAATTTATATTTCTCTTATGCATGTGGGATATTGTCTTTTTCCTTTTCTTCATTATCTTCACATCTGGATCGTTGATCTTGTTGAATGATCAATGATCAATGGATCACACTTTATCTACTCACACAAACTTCACCGAAATTTAATCAATGCAATCCATAGCTTCATTTGATCCTCTACAACCTGTTTGTCACGACCCCTAGCTGAGATCTCATAAAAAATTTAATCAACACACAAAGATCTATCATGAGTTCATCAATAGGATTATCAACACATGGGGAAACTCTTCCTCTGTCTAGATATGGTTTTGTTTATAGGTTTCGATCCTTGGACCTATCATCACAGTATTTCTTTCTTCATCTTCAAAGGAAATCACCATCAATGACCTCCATGACTACCTTTGACATCAATGAAAACACAATTTCCAACAATCTCCCCCTTTTCATTGATGACAACACATTCATAAATGTTAGGATATTTAGAAACTTAGGAGTTAGTTAAGATCTACTTGGTCTAATGTGTCTTTAGGTAAAATTATGTTTCTTAGTGTGTTTATTTAGTATGCATTAGTATGCATTTGTAGTTAGGAAATCCGACGATCACGATATGTTCCCGACATAGAGTGATCCAACGGTTCATACTCTCCTTGATCTTAATGGCCATTGATCTGTGGATTAACACCCGATTGGTCCATGATATCTAATTAAAGAGCATGGAGGGTCATTTGTCAATGATCGATTGTGAGAAACTCTCTTGTAAAATCTCTCTGTAATCTTTTTCTTTTGCATTAATAAACTGCTCCAAGTGGCCACATTGGATGGGGCCATGGATGTTTCCCCGTAGGGGTTTTACCACGTGAAAACATCATTGCATTAATATTTGATTTGGTTATGTGAGTGGTTACTAAAGGTGTTCATCCTCTATTGGAATACCTGTGTTGTTGAACATGGTATCAGAGCCTGTTTGAAGACCCGCTCCTGTTATAGATCGAGATCATGAAGCCAAGTTGACTCATCTCCATTTTTTGTCATTTCCATACATTTCTGGGCTGAGAGGATTGTTCCATTGTGTCTGGAGCACTCATTTCATTCAATAACACTTTTCGTTTCACTCAAAAAGGTTTCCGTTTTCCCAAGATACGACCATTATAGTCAGATCTGAAGGTATAAAGCTTGAATATGCATTTTTAAAATTTTTGCAGAGTAGTATTTTGGTTTTGTATTATTTATTTCCAGGTTGCTACTCTTTTTGATTTGCGTATTCTCTTTGCCCTGCGACCTGTGTGATCTCAAAAAACCAGAAAAAAATAGGAAAAGGTGCATCTTCCGGGTAAGCTAACCGAGATCTAACTCTTGTTGTCATCGAGAAGTGAAATTTTTTTCTTGTGTGAAAAAAGTTTTTTTTTAGCACGCTCTCCAAGGCCGTCAACAACAACAACAAAAAAAACAACACCACCCCCAATCCTCTTCCTAAAAAATACAATATTTTTTACTAGACCATTTGGTTAAAAGTTTCCTTATTAAGTAAGAGGTCTTGAGTTCAAGTCTCTTTTGTTACGTTTTTTGAAAATGTTCATGCTCAAATTGTAAAGTATATTTCACTTAAAGTATAAAAGTGAATCACTATAAGTAGCTTTAATATTTTATTTTAGAGTTATTTATTTTTCATGCATCTTTTCTTTTATAAAGTATCTTCATTGTAAAAGTGATCCCCACTTCTCTTTATAAAAGTAAGTCACTTCATAAAGCAACTTACACTATCACGTGGTCCTTTGGTTACTATTTATGCCTTTTTTAAAAAGAGAATAACTCTCACATCCGAAGTCTGTTTTCAGTCCCGCTTTTTTTTTAACTACACAAATTTTTGAGATCTTTCCATCCAGATCATTAGTTTCAATTTTTAAATCCATATTATTTGCATATTTAATATGAATTTTACAAGTAATCTCTTGCTTACCAACACCAACTACTTCCAATGGAAATCTCATATGGAAGATTTATTAATAAGTAAAGGCTTGCACCAGATTACCTTGGGAAAGGAAAAAACACCCACTGATGATGATAAGAAAGTCAAATGGGCTAATAGGAGTGATGAAGCATGTGGACTAATCAAAATGTCCATCTCTCCTGATTTAAGGTTCCACCTTAAAGAAATTGATGACCCCAATGAAGCTTGGAAAAAGATTGAATCTATGTTTGGTAAACTCAATATTATTCGAGCACAAAAGTTAGAAAATCAAGTACTAACCTTAATTCCAAGTGATTTTTCTTGCATTGGAGACTATTTATCTAAGTTTAAAACACTCAGAATTTTATGTGAAGAATGTGAGATAGAAATGGAGGAAGAGCGTTGTAT
>ML779970.1:100246-131721 GCA_009831015.1 Picea engelmannii
AAGGATGGGAGAAAGTGTGAGAGACTTCGAATAGACAATGTGTCAGTCCAAAATTTGAAAGTATCATTGATACACCATGTGTCAATGAGAAAATTAGATTTTCCTAGTGATTTATCGACGTGTAAAGAGGATTTATTTATGATACACCCTGTGTTAGTGATAAATGTATATTCTCTAATGATACACAATGCATCACAGGGCAGTCAATATATTTTACTTTCTCAAATGATCAAGTCTTCAACATTCTCCTTTGATCATATGTCAAGAAATTTGAAAGGTAGGTCATTCAATGTTGTGGGGTATAATTTTTCACTTGTAATCACAAGAATTTGCAATATCAAGCCTCTTGAACTGTAAAGTATTCTATAGTATATAGTTTTTCATAGGACCAGCATCAATCTCTTCTGGCTTATTTCTTTATAGCTATCAATGCTAAGCTGAATTCTATTGAAACAAATGAATATTCTATTTGAATCTTTGCAAAAGTATTTTGCACGAGGTTCTCTCATGAAAATGAAGACAAACCAAAACTAATCCAAGCTTCCAATTAGACAACAAAACAAAAGGAATTAATGAAAAATAAGAAAAACCATATGCAAAAGAAACTATAACTACAATAAGCCATCCTAAATCACAATAAAAACCTAATAACAATTGGTGGATTTTATTCGAGAATCCAAAAAAATCCTAAAATCTATGCTACACAAGTAGAAATGGAAGAAAAATATATGTTATTTAAAAGGAAATGGAACTAAAACATATGTTATTCCTATTTCTACTCTACCCTACGTTGGTTGAAAAAGGACTATGTGAAAGCATAGTGCCAATGTATCCATTCAAAACTCCAAACCTATAATCACATGTTCATCAAAAGTCACTAGAATAAATGGGAGTAGTAAGAGACTAAAAATAGGAAGAATTGAATCAAGTGAACCTCTATCAAATTCGTGAAACTCAGCAGAGTTATTATTCATGGGAAACATAGACATGTAAATCCCTCCAACCAAGCTTCAATTATATATTAAAATTTACAATGATCATCATAGAACTGTTGGAGGAAATTTAAAAATGAGTGGAATAGTTGATGAGAATCATGTATGAAATTTTCATGAACTGTACCTTGTAGGGGAGACTTAGTATTGATGGTATCATTTATTCAAGAGGTAAAATAAAGATAATGAGAACCTAACATAACCATCTATCAAAACTAAAGTACCTCAGTATCCAGGCAAGTCTCTCGGAGCTCACACTTTACATAACCCATAGGATGATAGGAATAACTATACCTAAATATTGTGCATGGGAAATATTCCACCACCGAACAAGGAATGTCATTAATACTATGGTGGAAGCCAACGATATCCTCTGTTTCATCACAAATTAGGTTAAAAAAAAACAAGTTGTAGATACCTTCTAGTTTGAGGGAAACATTGAGAAAAGGATGACTCCAATATCTCTCCCATAACATCATCACAATAATTTGAGGAGTGATGGAGTATTGAGATAGAAACCAAGGATTAATGATGCATCTTCCCCTAGATATTAACTTGCAATTCTAGAGAAGATTTATCTATCAATATTTCTTGGATCAGCTTGATGTTTCATGTATCTTGCATGGTGATGGGATATCTAATTAAATTTATTTCCCCATAGAAGTATGGAAATTCCTTATGTTCTACATACCTTGTGTATTTTGTCATTAAAATATATGCATTTATAATAGTGATTCCAAATTGTACAAGATCAATGGATGACACACTGGTTCTCACACTCATTTCTAGAACAAAAACAAAATCATTGAATACAAGATTATTGTGATCAAATTTTGTTTTAGAGTATTCCATAAATTCAAATTGGAAATGATTTTCAACATTATGCACCCTAGATGGAATGACATTATGAATGGTTCCTTGATCGATAAAATCTTGGAAATATTTGTGTTTCCTTTTATCATTCAATATTTGAAAGAAAAATGTAAATATTCTACTGCATGATAAGATGAAGGATACTCGAGAAAGTAATTGTCATAAAAAATGTTTGTGTAAAGAGAATACAGATCTTTAGATTACAAAAATGAATAAATTTCTCCAGTGGATTATTTTTTATAGATCAAATCATATCCATGATCCTGAAAAGGAGCATCACTAGTTTGTTCCCACTCTAGGTCTAAGGGGCTTAGAGGTTCTGATGAAAATTATCCTATTGTTGCAACATAGTGCTTGTTAGAAAATGTGTACCCTCCACCTTTCATTATAATCTCATGATTTTCCTTGAATAACATAGTCACTATGTTTCCGAGTGATGAATTATCATTCAAATCTACAAGAATTTCATTAATTGATTCTTCATTCAATTCAAATATGAAATCATATTTATAAACCTTACCCTCATATTTCTCTTTAGAATCTAATTGTAGAGTATTGCATATTTGAGGATGAGCTTGTAATGTCTGTATGTTTTAAAATATTTATTCAAGTTCATTAAAGAGTTCTTCATAATTATAATCTACATGAGAAGTGATAGATGTCTCCATAATTTTTTTCCAACTATGTATCAATTTCGTTGGTAATTTACTAAACTAGGCTTTAATCCGTCCTTCTAATGTGAGGAAAAATAATTATCAAATTTAATTGTCTCGAACAATTTAATATTCTATCGTGCTATGTTAAATTGATTGAGGTGCATGAATCCAGAGACATTCCCTTCACTATCAAACTCCAAGTTTGACAAGAGATTAACTGTCGTGATGGAGATGCCACTTAAGGGTCTGAGGAGACTCAAGGGGTGGTCCCATGCAGATATATGGAGAGGATCAATGGGATGAATAAAATAATTTAGTGAAATGGATCCACATAAGGATTTTCATATGGCCCTTCTTCTAACACTAATTCTATTGACGTGTTCGGTGTGACCTTGATGAAAAGCAAGGGTTACTCCTGGTGAGAAGTCCCAATTAGACCTCTCACTGTTTGGAAAATGGAACCCATCTAGATTATATCCCAAAACCCATTTATGGTTTGTAGGTTTACCATTTATGGATGCATCCATTGATGATGGTTTCTAATCTAAGATGAAAATGTGTGCATCTAGAAGAAACTAAAGGTAATCAAAAAGTAAACATAGAACTTTACATGCTCCTATCAATGGCCTAGGAAATAGTTCACAAAGAGAAAATAAAATAATATGAGTAAATAACCACAAAACCAGAATAGTCTAGAATTTATATAATCATTTACAGTACTATGTCCACAAATTGAGACAAATATTTCCCGAGGAACAAAAATAAAAATACAGTATATACACATGAGAATAGTCTACAATGTGAGATACATTCTTACAAAACTCTAGTGTTGATAAAAGGTAGTAAATTAGTCCACAATAAGTGCAACACAAGAATCCAAGTTCTCTAGAAAATAGATTTTCCAATGCTTGTTCTCATTAAAGTTTCAACAGTAGTACGTGAAATCTCAAAGAGAAAAAATCCCCCAATTAGAGTACAATCTCCATATTTATTGAAATTCACCTTGACTATTAGCCTTTTTCCGACCTGAATCTTGACCTTCGATTTGGAAACTTTTGTCCTTATCCAGTATGGAATGAAGAGGGAATAATGATAATATAAATGTTTATACTTTCATATATCATACATCATATGCATTTACATTTCAAATTTGTCTTTTAGATATTGTGGGCCATCATGGGTTTTGGCCCCATTTCACCTCATACAATATGGTTAATATTTTTCACACTATGGGTCTTTTTTACCTTTATGTTTGAGATTCATCCGCTAGGATATTTGGACTTCTTCTTGTGCCATTTGGGACTGATTCCCTTTTTTTGTTGGTTGCTCATGTATTGACATATCATCCACATCCCTTGCTGAAAATTACTTTCACAAAGATGCTACTATGTACAACTGAATGCTCCTTTTCCTAATGTATAACATCTTTGTCTCAGTAGCCTACTCCTTTACACACCGTGTATTTAGATTTATGAGTATGATATTACTCTAGCTGGTACCTAGGTTCCATTGAACACCAAATACATGAGTTTCCCATACATAACACTTCAAAATATAAATTAAGCGGTATTAAAACATGAAGGAATTAATTGGAAACTGAGTGCATAGGTCAGATATACTTCCTTGATTTTGGTCGGTGGTCCCTTTGATGATGATTTTCTAGATATCCCCCTCTGAAATGTTGTGTATAATTTTCTTGTGCTAATGATGATATGCCAATATGAAGAATTGAAAATACGGGAAGTAAAGTGAGGAATATATTAAAACGTATAACTGAAAAGTTGTATATCTTGGCAAGACCTTTTCAATGGTATAAGAAGTGCCTGAAACAGAGCTTGTAGTAAAAATTTTATGGTGAAAATACGATAGGAATTTTTATGTGTGTTGACCCAGAATGTAGATCATTGGCCAATATGTCAACCCATAATCCATATTCTTGGACGATATGCACCTTATCAATTGAGAATGTCGATCTTTGGCCGGAATATCGGCTTAAAATATGAATTCTTAGCCAACGTATTGGTCGGAAAAGGAGATTTATGGCCGATGTATCGATGAACAATAATGATTACTCATTGATACACCATTTATCGGTGAATGAGTGAGATCTTCAATTTGATAAAAAATGATCAAGTTGGGAGGGAAAGGAAAATAATTTGAAGTTAATAATTTTGCAAGAAAGAATTTTCATGTCTATATGAGAGAGGAAATTTCTCAAAGGGGGCCCAATTTCTTTACTGAGAAAAAAATCTTTAGAGAAGGAGAAAAGAAATTAAAGAAAGGTGATGACGTTGGCACAACAATACCCTAGCTTCAAAATTTCATAACTTTCTCATACAATGTCTGATTGAGGCACTATTTTTTTCAATGCAGAGAGCACATGGAAATATTTCTAGTGAGAAAAATTACCACTTCATTCAAGCATTTAAGTAGATTCATGGTTAGTGAAAGTTGCTTAATGAAAAATACTTTGGTAATTGTTTTGGAACTTCTGGTTCTTATTTTTCGATTCCATTAGTGGCGTTGGATTTATTATCCCCAAAAACATATAATTGGCCTTCCTCAAAGGTTAAAAATCCACTTTGACTAGTGCCCAACATTACAAGTGAAGACATTTTTCAGTAAAAGTTTGGGCCCCCTTATTGCTACTGCTTCACCTGAATTCGGTTCCATCAACTCCTGCAACATATGTGTTACATAGGATTTCAATCTATCCATTGGAACTGAGTTCATCCATTAGTGGATGAGAAATATTATCCTATTAAAACAACCAATTGATGTTGGGAGAACCTAATACTAAGTATGTGATAGGAGTACAATTTTTTTTCTAAGAAGCAATTTAGAACCAACCCATGTCTTGTAAACACTGCAATCAACCCATATATAAATAAAAGACACTTTCATGGTCATGATTAGCCATAGAATAAAAAGTTGCAAAACATACATGAAGATATGATGAGTGTAATGAAAGATTCTGGTGACACAAACACACTCACCAAGATTATTATCATACTCAATCAAGGACACAACAATGACATAAATAAAAATCAATATGAAATCAAATATCAATCATCTAGTAAAAAGGAAATGATCAACCATTGAAAACCAAAAGAACTTGACTAATTGGTGCAACGATCAAAGGATCTAATTTGGAAGGATTTTAGGAGGGGCCCCAAGCCCATTAGTTTGGGGAAGTTGTTGAGGCATCAACAATATATTCTTCAATGCTTCTTTCACTATCTCTCTCAAAGTAGGGTTCATTTGTCTATGGGGTTGGTGAATGTGTTGAAAATCATCCTTGATATCGATGTGATGTGTACAAAAATTAGGATGAATCCGTTTCATGCCAACATATTCCCAAGAAAATGCATTACTATGCTTTTGCAGTAGCTTAATCAATTGTTTTTTTTGTGAAGCTTCTAACCTAGGATTGATGTTAAGTGTCTTTCTTGGGCTAATTTCTACTATCATACTACAAATTTCTGATATGGAATTAAGTTGTAGTGATAAATCATTAATGAATAACTCTCTTGAGGATACTTATCCAAGATGTTATTATAGGACAAAGAAACTATATGATGAAATGAATAAGGATAGGGTATAAAATTACAAATAAAATGATCCTCAGTCTTATCCTTAAAGGTTATAGCTTGGTCAAGTGTAAGTAGTGGATACATAATTTCTTCAACGCTATTTCAATTTTCTATCCAAACAAGTACTTCTTAGTTTGAGAAAGGTTTGTCGAGAGGATATATTGTAATCGTTTTAGTATAATTTCCATGAGAGATGGTCATATCTCTAGTTCTGTAGTCAATGTACTAATTTTATATAGTTGAACATGGTCTACCCAAAATTAATGTGTAGCCACCAAAGACTGGATTTTGGATTCAACACCATGAAGTCTGCTAGATATCCCTAAGGCTCAACAGAAACCACTACATCTTCCAATACTCCCTATAGTTTAATAATGGGCTAATCAACCAACTAAAGAAATTTAGGAGTTTGGTGTGTGTTTGGGAATTGAAGTTTCTCCATGGTTTCTTTAGTCATGGCATTAATGGAAGATCCTAAATCAATTAAAGTATTTGTTATGGATATGTTATTGATGTGATCATTTATTATAGGGATTCTTGTGTCTGCATATTTGGTTATAAAATATTTCCCAAACATCAAGTTAGCCAACTTACCAATTACATGGACAATTTGATAAACCTTCCCTTTCCTTATAGGATTCTTAAGGAATAGATCTCAAACATATTTAGCATAGACAAGAACAACTTTAATCACTTAAAACAAAGGAGTTTCACATAGAGAATCGATATCTCTCCTAGGAAATCAAACTTAGGTTGAGTGAATGGTTTGTCCAAACATATCCTATCTTGATAGGGATGAGTTTGAGCAATATCAAATAATTGTGGTGATCAACATGATTCTTCAACTGGTTAGGAAATTCCTCATCATCATACTCATGAATGATTGGGGAAGTCATACTAATCACTTACCCAAATTGCAAATGGATATTTTGACAATCAACAAGGGGAAATAAATATGTTGGGTTATTGGGTAACATAGCATTGTAAGATGGCTGAGATACTTTATTTTTTGGGTTAGGAATTGGATATGCAATTATTTGAGGAGGTCTTTGAGGATGTTGATGGGATGAAAACTATAATTTTTGTTGTGGATGTTATTGTGGTGGGTATTTATGGCTTAGTTGTTGTGGCATATCTCCAAAGGGAAACCCTGACCATCCTTATTGTCGAGGTTGGTTTTGAGCTTGTTGAGGAGGCCATTGCTTCCAAGCCATGCGTGGATACCACTTTGGGGATGATATTGAGTGATAGAAAAAAAATGAAGCCTAATATTGAGATGGTTCTTGCATCATACTTGGTGGTTGAGGCTCCCAAGGTCATTGTTTAGTAACAAAGTAGATTTTATATGTCCCTTATTAGCTCCTTTGTATATTGATTTTAATTCTGTCAATGAAGAAAAATTACTAGAGGCATGGTTTTGTTCGCAAATGGCACAAATTTCCATTTTTTTAGTGGAAATTCCCTCAGAGGGTGATTCTTTCAGCATTTGGAACAAAATATGGCTAAGTTACAACTCTAATTTATCATGCCTCTTATTGGCTTGCATTGTGTCCAACTGCAAATTGAGAGAGCTAAGAATATTGTCCTTGAAATTGTCTAATAGATTTCCAATTTCATCTCAACTAAGTCCTCCCCCAGCTGATTTGGTGATTCTGGAAACAACATCTTTTGGGGCCTTTACCATGTTCTGCATTTCCTTGTGATAAATGGTTGCATAATTCACAAATATTCTCGTAATATAATTGATAAGTATCCCCTTCCCCCATCAAATTCAAGAAATCAATACATTTATCTTGAATCCCTCTTAAGAGAATAATATGAAGAGTATATGGATCCAACTTGTTTTATTTTTATGTTTGTAGATTGCATTGTAATTGTTGGAATATTGAGAGGGGGGTGAATCACTATTACATGATAATTTTTACCACAAATTTCTTTTTAATTAGATTTTTTTATTTACTAGTAGTCACTAATGTATAGTTAAATCATACAATAAACAATACATAGATATTTACCGTGGAAACCCAACTGGGAGAAAACCAAAAAAAATTATTTATAAAATTTGTAAGCACCAACTTACAACAGACACCAATCTACAATAATATTTGCAGGAACCAACCTACATGGGACACCAATCTCCTCGCTGAGCACCAATTCAATTAGCAGGCACCAACCTACATGTGACACCAATCTCCTCGCTAAGCACCAACTCAGTTAGCGGGCACCAACCCAAAAAATTACTGTTCACAGGAGCACACCTATAGGAGACACCAATCCCCTTGCTTGCTCCACCATGCCACCCTTAAAATATTTCTAATTAGTTGTTTTCTTCAGAATACCTCTCCAACATGCTTCATCCTCTGTGTCATCAAGCCTCAGATCATATTCATCGCTTCCATGCTATCATATAGACCTCAAAATCTCTATTCTTCTCACATTTCTCACTCCACACTTACACACTCACAAAATATATTTGGTCCCTTTATTTATACAAGTCATGTACTTATGGATTTTTCCACAAAACTATATCTATGGGGTTGGCTCCAACTTCCTCGAAATCAAGCTCCAAATATTCTCCACAAAACTGGTTTCTAATTTTCTTCCACTGTACACGATCAATTCTTTGGACCAAGTATGAACCAATCTACCAATATACTCCAAACAGAGACTCTCCTATTTACGGTCCATATCTTCTCTCTATAACTCTAATAGATCAATAATTCCTATTGATTCAGAGTTTCTGTGCAACCTTGCACTCAAAAACTTCGATGTATCGCACTCCAATACTAATATGTTGTGTGATGTATTGACTTGGCTACCTGACATGGCAGATGACATGGCCTCATCCTTTCTGCTTTCATGGATATGACATGGCATTGACATAATGTTGAAGTCATAAATTTTTTTGGCTCTTCATCGTACACTTTTCTGACTTGGCACTTTGACACATGGCCACTAATGGACAAAGCCTATTCCAACATTACGATGAAACAACACATAAGAATATTCTTTTTTCGATACTATTGTTTCAGATCATAGACTGCTTTGTCAACGTTCCTCCTCTAATAGCCATGGTTCCAATAGATCAACGATTCATATTAATTTTCTATTGCTCTGAAAGATATGGTTCATATTAATTTCGAGTTTCCTTCATTGTCACACTTCATGTCACCTTTGTACATGGAAAAATATGCTTCTGACACATGGTCCAATTATTGGGTTACACTTTCCTTCTTTTGTGGCATTGTCTTGATATTTATGTGGTACTGTACGAAGTATTCCATGTGGCATATGATGTGACATTCATTACCTACAACTCCTTTTTCTCACATGTCATTCACGTGGCCCCTTCTAAAGGTGTTGGGTGTCATGATACTGACGTGGACATAATGTGGCATCTTAGCTAGCTCACAATTTATATTTCTCTTATGCATGTGGGATATTGTCTTTTTCCTTTTCTTCATTATCTTCACATCTGGATCGTTGATCTTGTTGAATGATCAATGATCAATGGATCACACTTTATCTACTCACACAAACTTCACCGAAATTTAATCAATGCAATCCATAGCTTCATTTGATCCTCTACAACCTGTTTGTCACGACCCCTAGCTGAGATCTCATAAAAAATTTAATCAACACACAAAGATCTATCATGAGTTCATCAATAGGATTATCAACACATGGGGAAACTCTTCCTCTGTCTAGATATGGTTTTGTTTATAGGTTTCGATCCTTGGACCTATCATCACAGTATTTCTTTCTTCATCTTCAAAGGAAATCACCATCAATGACCTCCATGACTACCTTTGACATCAATGAAAACACAATTTCCAACAATCTCCCCCTTTTCATTGATGACAACACATTCATAAATGTTAGGATATTTAGAAACTTAGGAGTTAGTTAAGATCTACTTGGTCTAATGTGTCTTTAGGTAAAATTATGTTTCTTAGTGTGTTTATTTAGTATGCATTAGTATGCATTTGTAGTTAGGAAATCCGACGATCACGATATGTTCCCGACATAGAGTGATCCAACGGTTCATACTCTCCTTGATCTTAATGGCCATTGATCTGTGGATTAACACCCGATTGGTCCATGATATCTAATTAAAGAGCATGGAGGGTCATTTGTCAATGATCGATTGTGAGAAACTCTCTTGTAAAATCTCTCTGTAATCTTTTTCTTTTGCATTAATAAACTGCTCCAAGTGGCCACATTGGATGGGGCCATGGATGTTTCCCCGTAGGGGTTTTACCACGTGAAAACATCATTGCATTAATATTTGATTTGGTTATGTGAGTGGTTACTAAAGGTGTTCATCCTCTATTGGAATACCTGTGTTGTTGAACATGGTATCAGAGCCTGTTTGAAGACCCGCTCCTGTTATAGATCGAGATCATGAAGCCAAGTTGACTCATCTCCATTTTTTGTCATTTCCATACATTTCTGGGCTGAGAGGATTGTTCCATTGTGTCTGGAGCACTCATTTCATTCAATAACACTTTTCGTTTCACTCAAAAAGGTTTCCGTTTTCCCAAGATACGACCATTATAGTCAGATCTGAAGGTATAAAGCTTGAATATGCATTTTTAAAATTTTTGCAGAGTAGTATTTTGGTTTTGTATTATTTATTTCCAGGTTGCTACTCTTTTTGATTTGCGTATTCTCTTTGCCCTGCGACCTGTGTGATCTCAAAAAACCAGAAAAAAATAGGAAAAGGTGCATCTTCCGGGTAAGCTAACCGAGATCTAACTCTTGTTGTCATCGAGAAGTGAAATTTTTTTCTTGTGTGAAAAAAGTTTTTTTTTAGCACGCTCTCCAAGGCCGTCAACAACAACAACAAAAAAAACAACACCACCCCCAATCCTCTTCCTAAAAAATACAATATTTTTTACTAGACCATTTGGTTAAAAGTTTCCTTATTAAGTAAGAGGTCTTGAGTTCAAGTCTCTTTTGTTACGTTTTTTGAAAATGTTCATGCTCAAATTGTAAAGTATATTTCACTTAAAGTATAAAAGTGAATCACTATAAGTAGCTTTAATATTTTATTTTAGAGTTATTTATTTTTCATGCATCTTTTCTTTTATAAAGTATCTTCATTGTAAAAGTGATCCCCACTTCTCTTTATAAAAGTAAGTCACTTCATAAAGCAACTTACACTATCACGTGGTCCTTTGGTTACTATTTATGCCTTTTTTAAAAAGAGAATAACTCTCACATCCGAAGTCTGTTTTCAGTCCCGCTTTTTTTTTAACTACACAAATTTTTGAGATCTTTCCATCCAGATCATTAGTTTCAATTTTTAAATCCATATTATTTGCATATTTAATATGAATTTTACAAGTAATCTCTTGCTTACCAACACCAACTACTTCCAATGGAAATCTCATATGGAAGATTTATTAATAAGTAAAGGCTTGCACCAGATTACCTTGGGAAAGGAAAAAACACCCACTGATGATGATAAGAAAGTCAAATGGGCTAATAGGAGTGATGAAGCATGTGGACTAATCAAAATGTCCATCTCTCCTGATTTAAGGTTCCACCTTAAAGAAATTGATGACCCCAATGAAGCTTGGAAAAAGATTGAATCTATGTTTGGTAAACTCAATATTATTCGAGCACAAAAGTTAGAAAATCAAGTACTAACCTTAATTCCAAGTGATTTTTCTTGCATTGGAGACTATTTATCTAAGTTTAAAACACTCAGAATTTTATGTGAAGAATGTGAGATAGAAATGGAGGAAGAGCGTTGTATCTATCTTATTATTCCTAAGCTAGGTAGTGCATATTATATGTTTGTATCTACCTTTTATGCCATGAGAGAGGCTCTAGGGAAATCTTATCAAAAACCCACTCTTGAGTCCTTTTGTGCTGCTTTGATTAGAGAGGAAGATAAGCTTGTAAAACTTGGAGTGATCAACACTGCAGGTATCTCCAACAAAGCCTTAGTTTCCCAGCAGAAAGATGAACCCAAGTATCCCAAGAAGAAACATCCTCGCTACAACGACAAGCAACATAAGGGTCCCAAACCCGCTCAGACAAATTCAGCTCCTAATGGTGACAAAGGAGAAAAATATAAAAATAAGAAGACTGACAGACATTGCAACTTTTGTGATAAATATGGTCATGATGAGTTCAAATGTTTCAAGAAGATGGAAGCTTTAGAAGAAATGATGAAGAAACACAAAATCAATATTGATCGTACTTCTTCTTCTTCTTATCATGGAAATGCACTTTTCGCTTCTAGTTTCTCCTTCAATACAACTTCTACTTCTTCTTCTAATAAGTGGCTTATTGATTTAGGAGCATCTTATCATATGGCTAAGGATAAATACATATTTTTTGCTCTAAATGAATGTAACACCAAGAAAATATTTTTTGGTGATGATAGATCTCTTAGTGTTGTAGGATCTGAAATAGTTCAAGTAGATAATGGTCATTTCAATGATGTATTATGTGTTCCAAGTCTTTCTTGTAACCTTCTATCGGCATATCAAATCACTCATTCAGGTGAAGGTAAAACCGTAGAGTTTTCACCTCACCAAGTTGTAATCAAGGATCTAAAATATCCTAAGCATGTTCTTGCAACTGGAATTGCTGATGATATTACCAGGTTGTACAAGTTTGACAACTTTGGATCATCATATTTTTCATCAGTTTCTGTTGCCCATAGTGATGACTTGAGAAAACTTTGACATGAGAGGTTTGGTCATCTAAACTATCTCTGATTGCAACAACTATGTAGTCAACAGATGGTGACTGGTCTTCCTCTTGTTTCATGCAGAGATGGTGTTTGTGCCGGTTGTGTTCTCGACAAACATCACCAGGACAGTTTTGACAAACATGCCTCTTGGCATGTCTTGGGCCCTTTACAGCTTGTTCACAGTGATTTGTGTGGTCCACGTTCTTCTCCTTCTTTTTCTGGGTGCAAGTATTTCTTAACTTTCATTGATGATTTTTCCAGACATACTTGGGTTTACTTCTTAAAACTTAAGAGAAAATTTTTTGACAAGTTTTTGGCCTACAAGACCCTTGTAGAAAAGCAATCTGGACATCAAATTCAAAAGTTAAGAACAAATAATGGAGGCAAATATGTGAAAAATAATTTTACAATTTACTGCACTACACATGGCATCCAAATGCAACACACTGTTCCATATACACCACAACAAAATGGTGTTGCTGAGAGAAAGAACTGCACATTAAAAGAAATGGCTAATTGTATGATCCAATCTAAGGGATTAAGTCTAAAGTATTGGGCAGAAGAAATCAACTGTGCAAATTACATAGTCAATCACACTCCCACAAAGGCTCTTAAAAATATAACACTGGAAGAATCTTGGACTAAAATTAAACCAGATGTAAGTCACTTCTGTGTATTTGGTAGTATAGCATGGGCTCACATTCTTGATGAGAAAAGGAAAGCATTGCAGACTAAAAGTGAGAAGTGTATATTTGTTGGTTATTCTGAAGATGTCAAAGGTTATATACTTCTTCAACCACATTGTAATGAAATTATTATTAGAAGATATGTTAAATTTGATGAAAATCTATTGGCATGTGAGCCTGATTCGACGATTGTGCCTTCTTCAGCCTGTGAGCCATCTTTGACATTTGTGCCTTCTTCTGTTCCTATTCTGGTTTCTTCTTTAGATGATAATAGTGAGGATGAAAATCCACCTCCACCTGCTCACCTTCCTCCAATTGAGTCCTTTGAACATGAGCCATCACTAGTTCCACCACTTCTTAGATGGGTCCATTCAACATGAGAAGCAACTAGTGGTATTGTTAGTGATACTTCAAATCATCGTTGAACACATTCACAGTTCCAATGAGCCTCTTCTCTTTTGGCTCAAGTTTCAGAGACTCATGATCCAGAGACATTTGTAGAAGCTAGTCATCCAGATTGTTATACAACAATGAATGAAGAGTATTGTTCTTTAATGGAAAATGATACTTGGGATCTTGTACCTTGTACTAAGTATGCATCAAATGGAAGTGTTGAAAGACACAAGGATCGGTTAGTTGCCAAAGTATTTTCACAAGTTGAAGGAATTGACTATAATGAAACCTTTTCCTCTGTAGCCAAAATGAATTCCATCCACCTTGTTCTTACCCTTGCTGCCTCACATAAATGGGAGGTCCATTAGATGGATGTTAAATCCGCCTTCTTGCATGGATATTTGCAAGAAGAAATCTACATGGAACAACCTCCTGGATATGCTAGGATGACTCTAAATTTTTTTGTCGCCTTAATAAATCTCTTTATGGTATTAAGAAAGCTCCCCGAGCTTGTTATTCCAAAATGGACAACTTTCTTATTGACACCATATTCTCTAGATGCCATTCTAATCCTAATGTCTATACCAAGAAAGTAGGAATCCATCTCATAATCCTTTTCCTTTATGTTGATGACCTTATCCTTACTGGTAGTGACTCAAAACTTTTAAACCATGTGAAAACCAACCTTAAGAAGAAATTTGAAATGATAGACTTAGGCTTTTTGCACTATTTTCTTGGCCTCCAAGTTTTGAAAACAAATGAAGAAGTTTTTCTTTCCCAATCTAAGTATGCTTGTGACCTTCTTTGTCACTTTCACATGGATGATTGTAAACCAGCCCCTTCTTCCTTCCAGTCTAGAGTCAAGCTTACTACCACCTGTACTTCTCCTGAAGTTGATGCCACCCTGTACTATCAGTTAGTTGGTATCCTCTTATACTTGACTCATACCTGTCCTGATATTTCCTTCGTTGTTGGTCTTGTTGCCCAGTATATGAAAACACCCCATGAAATCCATTGGAAAGAAACTAAAAGGATACTTCACTATGTCCGTGGTACAGTTCAGTTCGGGATACATTACAGTTTAGGGGGGACTCCTTTATTGGTTGGTTTCACTGATTCAGATTGGGCCGACGACCCTGATGATCGAAAATCTATTGCATGTTATGTTTTCAGCCTTGGTTTAGGACCTGTCACTTGGGCCTGTAAGAAAGAATAGGCTATTTCACTTTCTTCACCAGAAGTAGAGTACCGAGCAACGATAAATGAAAATCAAGAAGCCTTGTGGCTTCAACAGATCCTTTCAGAGTTTTCATTTGAGCAACAACATTCGACCAGCCTTTGGTGTGAGAATCAAAGTGCCATCAAGCTCACCAAATACCCAATTCAACATTAGCGCGACAAGCACATCGAGCTACACATGCACTTCATCATAAATCTCATTCATGATCAAGTTATTGAAGTGCTCTTTTTCCCTACAAAAGATCAAGTTGCAGAAATTTTCACAAAGTCTCTTACGAAAGTGAAGTTTTCCAAACTTCAATCTATGTTAGTAGTTCAGGAAGTTGTCATTAAGGGGGGATAGGATCTAATGCATCCTTCCTTCTCCTATTGCGTCAACATTGTAATTCCTTCAATCCTATCCCAAGTTGTTCTTAAGGGGGGATGTTAGGATATTTAAACACTTAGGAGTTAGTTAAGATCTCCTTGGTTTAATGTGTTGTTAGGTAAAAGTGTATTTCTTTAGTATGCATTAGTATGCATTTATAGTTAGGAAATCCAACGGTCATGATATGTTCCCGACATAGAGTGATCTGACGGTCCATACTCTCCTCGATCTTAATGACCATTGATCCATGGCTTAACACCCGATTGGTCCATGATCTCTATTTAAAGAGCATGGAGGGTCATTTTCCGATGATCGATTTTGAGAAACTCTCTTGTAAAATTTCTCTGTAATATTTTTCTTTTGCATTAATAAACTGCTCCAAGTGGCCGCGTTGGCTGGGGCCGTGAATGTTTCCATGTATGGGTTTTACCACGTGAAAACATTGGTGTGTTGATATTTGATTTGGTTATGTGAGTGGTTACTGAAGGTGTTCGTCCTCTGTTGGAATACCTGTGTTGTCGAACAATAAATACTGCATTCTGCTATTCTATGCAAGTCTCCCCATGTCTCTTTTCTCTCCCCCTTTGACATCAATGGAAAAGAGATTTGTCTCCCTTTTTATTGTATTATTCACTTTATGTTTTGTAACAAGCGATTTCTTTGTATTTTGTAGCTCCCCCTAACAAAATACTCTTCACTTTTCTTTGCACCATGCAACCATATGCACTCTCCCCCTGATATTTTAATTATGTCGATCTCCCAATAGCTTTCATCTGAAGTTTTTCACTGAGAAATGGGAATGAATCCCATCTTATGTTTGAGATACTAAAACGTGTATCTAGGTAGGGGTTTTGTAAATATGTTTTCTATTTGTTCCTTGGTAGAAACATACTCCAACTTGACAATATTATTATTCACTTGTTCCCTCATAAAATGATAATTGATTGGGATATGTTTTGTCTTTAAGCACATTACTAGATTCTTTGAAATTATTATAGCGTTGGTGTTGTCACATAATATATAAATTGGTTTCTTGTATTCTACCTAAATTTCTTGCAACGTTTATTTCATCTAGAGAATTTGTGTGCAACAAGATGTTGTTGCAATGTACTCTACTTCTTATGTGGATAATGAGATTGAAGACTATTTCTTGTTGAGCCAGGATACTAAAGAATTTCCCAAGAAGAATTATCCTCCACTTGTGCTCTTCCTGTCATCAACACTACCTGCTCTATCTACATCAGTATATGCTGTTAGAGTAAATTCTTATCCTTTTGGATACAATAGTCCAAACTCCAAAGTACCCTTTAAATATATAAATATTTTTTTGATAGCATATACATGTGTTTCCTTGGGTGCATCTTGAAATACTCCAACCAGCCCTACTGACTGCATTATGTATGGCCTTGAAGATTTCACATAAAGGACGATGCCTATCATTGACCTGTACAACGATTGCTCAATTTCCGCAGATTCATCCTCCTTGCTGAGTTTACATCTAGTGACCATGGGTGTGCTGATATGTTTACAATCTTCCATATCAAACTCCTTCAACATCTCTTTGATGTATTTGGTATGAGATATGAATATGCCTTTACTAGTTTGAGTAATCTGCATTCCCTAAAAGAATGAAAATTCTCCAAGCATGGACATATGAAATTCCTTTTTCATTTATTCTGCAAACCTTTGGCTCATTCCATCATCATTACTCCCAAATATAATATCATCTACATACACTACAATGATCAACATTTTCGAATGATTTATTTTGGTGTAGAGATTGTTGTTTGTTGTTCCCCTTTTGAAGCCTTGATGTTGCAAGTACTTGTCAAGTCTTGAATACCATGCTCTAGGAGCTTGCTTTAGACCTTATA
This sequence comes from Picea engelmannii, assembly GCA_009831015.1. Lineage (NCBI taxonomy): Eukaryota > Viridiplantae > Streptophyta > Pinopsida > Pinales > Pinaceae > Picea > Picea engelmannii. The sequence continues at coordinate 117,632 of ML779970.1, forward strand.
GTGCTTTCTTCAATTTGCAAACATAGTCTTCATTTTGTAAAAATAGAAACCCTTCAGGTTGTTCTATGTACATTTTTTCCTCTAGATCTCCATTCAGGAATGCTGACTTGACATCCATTTGATATACTTTGAAATTATTAAAGCTTGCAAATGCCAAGAAAATCCTAGTGGATTATAACCCTGCAATAGTTGCAAATGTTTCTTCAAAATCAATGCCATCTACTTGAGCATACCCTTTACAGATTAGTCTCGCTTTGTTTCTTACTACTTTTCCATCTTCATTCAAATTGTTCTTGAATACCCATTTAGTTCTGATCACATTTTTATCCTTGGGTCTTGGAACAAGCTCCCAAGTCTCATTTTTCTCAATCTGATTTAACTCTTCTTCCATAGCATTCATCCAATGTTGATTATTTCGAGATTCTATAAATCATTTTGGTTATATTTGGGACAGTAGGGAGAGTTTTGTCTACTAAGAATTGTTTTCCAATTTCCTCCTTGTTTGAGTTCTATCATTTTTGTCACCAAGAATTAAATTTCCTAGGTGATTCGTTTATACAAACCTTGATGGTGTTTTTGTATCTTGGCGTTCTACTTCTTTTCTCTCATCTTCTTTATTTTCTTGTTCTTCTTCCTCCTATTCTCCTTCATTTTATTTTTCTTCTTGTTCATGTTCATCTTTTTCTTCTTTAGTGTACTTGATTTCTTCATCTATTCTGACATTAATACTTTTAACAATATTCTACATCCTTTTATTGTAACACCTATAAGCTTTTATTTTTTATGAGTATCCAAGAAAGATTCCTTCATCTTATTTGGAGTCAAATTTGCCTAAGTCCTCATTATCTCATTTGATATAACACTTTCTCCCAAAAATTCTGAAGTGTTTTACAGATGTTGGTATTCCTTTCCATAGTTCATAGGGTGTCTTTTCACTGTTGGTTATGATCTGTCCTCTATTTAGAATATAGACGGCTATATAAATTGCTTCTCTCAAAAACCCATCTGATAGACCTACTTCATTTATCATCGTTCTAGTAATTTATTGTACATGTCAGTTTTTCCTTTCAACAACCCCAGTTTGTTGAGGATTTCTTGCTATTTCATATTGCATTTTTATTCCATGTTCTTCACAAAATTCCATAGAATCATTAGATGTGAATTCACCTCCATTGTCTGACCTTAAACATTTTATTTTCATCTTTGTCTCATTCTCAACTAGAGCTTTGAATGCCTTGAATTTTTCAAATGCTTCAGATTTATTTTTGAGGAAAGCAACCCAATTTGTTCGTGTATAGTCATCAATGAGTAAAATGAAGTACCTTTATCCCTACAATATTTTAGTCCTTGACGGTCCACAAAGATATGTATGTACAATTTCCAAAGGATTGGAAGTTGCATATTCCTTTGTTTTGAAGTTCACCCTTGATTATTTTCCATGATGACACTACTTACAAATAGTTCTTGAGGGTATGTCTCTTACTGCTTGTTTGGTACTTATTTTTACCAGATTTTCAAATTTCATATGGCCCATTCTTTTACGCCACAACCACTTTCATTTGTCTGTCCTATGAATAACTTTTATCCATTGATTTCATTAAGAACATATACATTACTTAGGGTTTTGATTCCTTTTTCTATCATCTTTCCTGTGTTTGATTTTTTGATCTCACATTCTCGGGAATTAAACATGATATTGTGTCCCTGATCACACATCTGGCTTACACTAAGAAGATTATGTTTTAGGTCTTCAACACACAGAACATTTTCTATTTTAGCTTTTCCTTTATCAAGACTGAGGGTTCCTTTTCTAACTACCTTTGATCTTCCATTGTCTACAAAGGTAAATTTTCCCTCATTTTTCTTCAAGGTGATGAAATTTGTTTTGTCTCCTATCATATGACTAGAGAATCCACTTTCAATAACCCACTTATCCTTATTTTTATGAGCGTGGAGAGTTTCTTGAAAAAATAGATAACTTTCTTTCTTTTGTTCCCAACTTCTTTTCATTATAGGTGAAACTTGCTTGTTATTACTTCTGTAGTACTTTTCTATATGTCCAAAATTATTGCAGTTATAACATATGATGTTGTAATTCATCAAGGGATAAAATGAATTGTAATTTCTCCTTGAGAATCCTTGAGTATCCTGGTAGCTATTTATCATGTAATCTCTTCTTATACTTGTTCTATAGTCTATTGATTTATGACTAAATCCATTAAAATAATAGAAATAGCCATATAAAGAGTTTTGATACCTATTTGAGTGATTCCATCTTCATGGGATAGTTTTCCATATTTGGTCTTTGTGAGTAAAATTTGTCTCTTGTGGATCATATTTTTCTTCCCTTCTGTGGTCTTCAACTTTGATTGGATTTCTAAAATGTCAGCATAGTTCTAGGTTCTTTCTTCTCTTGGTTTTTTTGAATATGCTTATGCTTCTTCATTGGTAGCTCCCTTCTTGTTACTGTAGCCAAGACCCATTCTGTCATATGGTTCTCTTTGATGATTTAGGATTTCATCTAAATTTGTAGAGCTTATTGCTAATTTCTCCAACTTATTTCTCAAGTGGACTATTTCAGATTCAAGAGTGTTGTAGATATCATCTTTTTCTTCCAGTTCAAACTTTATAATTTCTTCAATATTCTTTTCTTATTATACCTTAACATTTAAGGTAATTATTGTATTCTATTTTTCATTATCATCATATTAATTCTCTTTTTATTTTTGTAGTTCCCTCTTTTTCTTTATATTCTTTTCCTTAAGTCTGTAATTTTCTTTTAGGGCACTGATGAGTTCTACTTCAAGATTTACTTTTGTAGAATTGTTTTCTTCTATTGATTCTGTGTCTTCATCTATTTATGTTTCTAGCCCCATACAAAGAATCTTGTCTACTTCACTATCACTATCATCTGATGATAATTTGTCTTCATTGGTATATATATTCTTCCTTTGTCTGTAATCCTTTTTCTTCTTTTCAATCTTCCTTTTATTGATTTTATTGAAATTAAATTCTTCTTTCTCATTAGTATTTGCATAAGGAAATTTATGACAAAAGTGTCATATTTTTCCACAATTAAAATATTTGAAAGGGATCTTACCTTTGTATCTATTTCTAAGCTTCCTAACAATTTTTTCTTCTTCCTCATCCAGTTTGTTGTCTGAGTAATCACTTATCTTGCACTCCATCTTCTTTGATTCCTTAAAGGTTGCTTCCTTCCTTGATGTTATTGGTGGGTTATCATGTTATATTCTCATCTCATAAGCAATTAAGGTTCCATGAAACTCATCTAAAATTAGATTATCCAGATCCTTCATTTCTTCAATATCTGATATCTTGGGATTACATCTTGAGGGAAGTGATCTGAGCACCTTCTATAGAATACTAGTTTCTTCAACACATTCTCATAATATTTTTATGGATTTTACAACCTCATCCACATGAAGAAGATAGGCTTCAATGTTCTCTTCTTCATTCATCTTAAGAGTTTCAATTTTTCCTTTATATATTTGTAACTTTTCTCTCTTAACCTTATCATATCCTTCATAATTATTTTGTAGTTTGTCCCACATCTCTTTAGATAAGTCACCATGCATGAATTTGGTGTATCCTATTTTTGTTAATACACAAAGAATAACATTTCTGGCCCTAGATTTGTTTTTACTGAGCCTAATTTAAGTAGTATCATTTGGAGGCGTGACTAGAGCTTTGTAACCATTTACTACTGAATCCCACACATCATATCCGAGTGACATAAAAAAGTCTTGCATTCTTATTTTCCAAAAGACATATTCTGATCCATCAAATATTGGGGATTTGTTTGTGGAAAACCCTTCCTATCCCTCCATTGTGAGGAGTCACCTTCTAGTGGTTAGGATGTTCCTGAAGGAACCAACTCTAATACGAATTTTTGGAATACTGGGAGTGGGGTGAATCAGTATTACATGATAATTTTTATTGAAAAATTATTTTTAATAATAATTTTTTATTTACCATTAGTCAATAATGTACAATTAAATCATACAATACACAATACACATATATTTACTGTGGAAACCCAACTGGGAGAAAAACACAAAAAAAATATTTATAAAATTTGTAAGCACCAACTTATAGTAGACACCAATATGTAATAATATTTGCAAGCACCAAACTCCAGGGAAACCAATCCCCTTGTTGAGCACCAACTCATCCAACAGGAACCAACCCATATAATTATTGTTCACATGCACCAACTTGTAGGAGACACCAATCCCCTTCCTTTCTCCACCCCGCCACCCTGAAAAGATTTGTAATTAGTTGTTTTATTCATAACACCTTTCCAACATGCTTCATCTTCTGGTTGATCAAGCCTTATATCATCCTCATCAATTCCACGCTATTGCACAGACCTCAAAATATTTTTTCTTCTCACATTTCTTGCTCCAGACTTCCACACTCACAAAATAGATTCAACCCCTTTATTTATACAACTCGTGTAATTATGGATCTATCCATAAAAATATATCCATGGGGTCGACTCCAAATTCCTCAAAAACCAAGATCCAAAAATTCTCCACAAAACTGGTTTCTAATTTTCTTCCATTGTACGCGATCGATTCTTTGGACATAGTATGAACCATGATTCTCAATAGTCATCTAAAATTTATTTCATTTGATCTCGTCCGTCGATTTTTCACAACCCAACAAAACATACTATATAGCCTTGATGCACAACAACCGCTCGGGCATTTCCTCAATCAATTTGCTCCATTGATTTGCGATCTCTTTTATCGGGACCTACAGGATGTTGAAACACTCAACACCATGTCAATGCACAACATCCATTCGATCATATATTTATTATATCATGACCGTTAGATATATCATCCATAACATATAAAGTACCCGACTATTAGACCATTTGGAATTCATCACTCAACCACCGTTAGATCTAGATCTAATTTTATCTCATCCTTCGATTTATCCTCTTTCATATTGGGACCACACGGAGTCCAAAAAAATACCTCGAAGCATATCCCTGACATATCTATCCCTCACTAATTCATGACCATCGATCTATTCGATGGCTTGGACTGTGACTAATCAAACGGTCCTTGGAGTCCTTAATCAACATATTGGAATACCGAGAGGAGGAGTGAATCAATATGAACACTTCATTATCACATTTTAACCAAAATATGTAATAATTAACATCATGAACAATATATCATCAATATATCATGATCATTATAAATCAACAGAGCATAATAAACATCCACAAAACACAATACACTAGAATTTATGTGGAAACCCAAATGGGAGAAAACCCCAGAATGATTTTCTTATGTATCAAAAGAATACATTCATTGGAAGCACCAACTTTCCAATTCTCCAACTACAACTGGAAGGAGGCTACAACCCCCTATTTACAAGCTCCAACCTGAGGGAAGCTACAACTCCCTGAATTCTCTAGCTCCAACCAGAAGGAGGCTACAACCTCCTTATTCTCAGGCTCCAACCTGAATGAGGCTCCATCTCCTTGAGATCTCTGACACCAACTAGAAGGATGATACAACCCCCTTTTGTTACCCCGCCCTGACGCCCTGAAATATAAGTGTACACCAATTTTCACTAAAACAATCAATGCCACTGTCACTGTCACTATCACTGTCACATCGACCTGTAACCTATCACTGTCATTGTATCATCAACCTATAACTTGTACCATCAACCTGTGTTATACCAAAACCTGTACCATATCATCCATCAACTGTGTGCCAACATATGAATCAATGTATAAAACATACCATAATCAAATCATTTGCCATGTACCATCAATGACATACCAAGAAAGTGCCTCAAACCAATATCACCAAGATGTGCCTCTAATAAATAACCATAAAATCCATAAACCAAATACCAAGAATATGTCTCAAGCATATATCACATCAATCATAACATCCCTATTCCCAAGAGGCCTCCAAGATTTGCCTTGAGAATATGCCATACCATACATGAATCAAGCTTCAAACAAACACATGTAAAACATACCTTTACTCATGAAACCTGTAGCCTACCATCTCAGACTGTATCACAAACTTGTTGTACCTTCAAACCCTGTTGCAGCCTAAACCTAGTTGTCCTCCTCAGATTTGTATTTTCCTCACGGGACCAAGACCTCCTATCTAGCGGGGCCTTGCATGACGAGCCCTATGCAACCCATAAAGATTCCTCAAGGTACACTACTAGTCTGACCCGCGGGTGTAACACACCCGACACATTATGTATCCATTAGAGGGATGGGGTATAAAAATTTCACTTTTACTCAAAGATCTCAGATCCTCTTCTCGATATCTCCATCTTCTTCTACTCGTCACGATATTTCAAGCAACTGTCACCATGCTAAAATCCAAGCTTTGGATTGGGATTTCCACCATTGTTTAATGTATAGGCTTACGGGATTTCAACGTTCGACACTTCAACACTAGATGCCCTTTTCTCTAATCACATATCCTCCAGAGTACCAAAACCCTGAAGTCCTACCACGCGGTTCTGACCTTTGGCATTTTTTACTTATTTAATACACTACCCCCAAACCTCTGAAGTTCCAAAACCTCAAACTCCCGGAGGGTCCATACTTACACATGGTGGTGAAATAAATGCAGAGGCAGGGGTAGGTAGGTCCATATCTTCGATCGATTTACACCAGGGTTCCAACATTCCATGTTCCCTGAAGTCCTGAACTCCGAGTGTCCTGGGTATTGAACCAACTTTTAGTCTAAGAGAGCATGCACTAGGGGGATGACATGCAGTAAAGGGAAGAGACGACATGTGGCCCCACCAATGGGTGACACATATCACATTCTAATGGGAATATAAGATCTGTAAAAAGTACAAATCAAGGTGACACGTGGCATGTCGAACATGGTTCCATATCACCCTAGGTGATTTCAGCGTGCCACGTCACTCTAGACTGACAACCTTCAGGAGTCTCTAGCTTCTCCTACCTAAGAAATATCCCAAATCTCTGAAGTTTGAACTCTCACCAGTATCCTCCCAATACCCCTTATATCCCATGGTCGATATGTGTCCATGTAGAACCATAGATATACAAACTCCATTGCTTCGCAACTTCAACGTTCAGGGGATCTGTTGTGTAATTTCCTCTTTAATCCCAGAGTGGTCAGTGATAGGTTGACCACGGTCTAGATCCAATGGTCAGGAGGGATCCCAACGCATTCTCGGATCAACGATCCTTGTGGCTTCATGAATTCGACATTCGGGGGTTCTACCTATTTAACACTCCCTTTCTCTTGAAGTGGTCAACGTCGGACTGACTGTGACATAGATCCAAGGGTCATGGGATATCCCGAAGCATCCCCAGGTCTATGGTTCTCATCACTTCATGATTTTGATGTTCATGGGTTCCACCTGCTTAACACTCCTTTTCACCCAGAGTAGTCAATGCCAAATTGACCGCGACGTAGATCTAATGGTCATGGGAGATCCCAAAGTGTCCCCGGATATATGGTTCTCATCACTTCGTAAATTCGAGGTTCATGGGTTCCACCCGCTTAACACTCTTTTTCACCCATAGTGGTCAACGTCAAACTGACCACGACATAGATCCAATGGTCAGGGAAGATCTAGAATGTCCTCGGATCTACAGTTCTTGTCACTTCATGAATGGGAAGTGGGTCAAAGTTTAATGACAGGACAGATCCCATGATCATGGTTAAGGAAACCACCAGATGTCGGTCAACCTTGTTGATAACCACACCAGTAGGTTTCCTTCGGTTGGTTTCAAAGGTTGTAAAGTCATAGCATCTCAGAGCTCCGAAATCCCGGAGTTCTGAAGCCAAAATAGCTTAGCTCCTTTCGGACCTAGTGAAGGGTTCCAAGGTCTTGGTCATATGGATCCTATGACAAGTCTCGGGGCTGCACGCTCAACTCTTAGTCATGATTTGATTAAGGTCGTGGGCATGATCCCATGGTCTCTTGGACGACTGGTTTGAAAGAAGTGCCTTTCATTTACAAAACTTAAGTTCTGAAACAGGGAAAGGTATTTTTCGACCAGTGTAGGAACTGCAAAATTATTCCTATATTCTTTTGAAGACCCATGTCTAATGGTTCTCTTGCTACTAAGTGAAGGAAACTAGAAACCATTCAAAGGTAGAGGTTCACAGAAAAACCATAATCATTTCTATTATTAATCATAAAATACAAAGTTTAATCATAGACACATATATTCAACCATCATTTAAATTCTAGTACATAAGGTATGAGAATACTTATAAATGAACCAGATAGTGAAGAAACTACTGAGAGGGGTGTCCTTTTCCACCCAACCATAGGCACATCAACTCTTTGATGGATTTACTATTGGCCACCCCCTAGATAGATCATGATGCCTTGAGAGAGACTCTTCCTTCTTGTTCAATGACATTTAGGGATGGAGGCCACTCTCCTCCTCCCACAAGAACTTGGCAATTGGTTTTCTCTTCACCAAGCAAGGGGGCCTACAACAAGTGCTTCCTCATTCACTCGTCTTCCTACAACCCTGTTTATCAGCTTGGACTGAAAACACTGTCAACAAATTCTTGCACCCAAAGCGAGCTTGTTGTTTAGTTCTCCTCAGAACCAGAGAGTTGCATGCACTCTTCTCTCTTTGGAAGAATGGTCTCTTGACTCATATTCTTCACAATCCCCTCTTCCCATGAATTCCCTTCTTTTATTTCCTCCCTCAACAAGATTGTGTGTGTTTGAATCCCTAGTTCGTGGTCAGGTCAGGAAGTATTTCAGATGGGAGTTGTTCCCATCTCCTCATTAACTCTTGAGGAGGGCTTCCAACTGCCAACTTGACTGGTAATTTATATTTGGGTCAGAGGAATGTTCTGGATCTAAGTAATTTAAATTCAGTAAGGTACTAGTTTGGTGGGGTTCATCCCAACCATTATTGGTTCCCCTCACCGTCTCTCTCATAGCATCATGATCTACCTTAGAAAACCCCTTCAATAGTTATGCAACACTATCCATTTTATTTAATAAAAAAAATACATACATTACCTTTTATAACAAAAAGGTTCATCAATTCCAACATCCACACATATTTAGTCTGCCCATAGTCTTTTGGAAATTTATAGTTATATTTACAAGTTGGGGGAAACATGGGTATTAAAATCCCCTCCCCCTTAAAGGAACATTGTCCTCGATGTACTACCTGCCGATGTGCTCTATATGTACAGAAGTAAACAAAAATGGGTATGCATGTTTCATGGCATCCTCCATTTCCCATTAGCTTCATCTGGACCAAAGTGTTTCCACTGCACCTTGACCTATGCAATGTGTTATCTCTCTGTAAATTCCCATAGGTTGTTGGAAGATAGAAGAAATTTATCAGAGGTAACTTTATCCAACCACTTCAAAAGTGGGATCTAGCCCTGCCAGTTTCAGAGAGGGATCTCTCTGTAAGATTTAAATTTGTTTCAAGTTTTAGATATTAGGCTAATTAAATAAATAGATTGTGTTGTTTGTTTTATAAAAATGGCTGAAATATTGGTTACACATCCATAGACTGTGTTGTTTGTTTTATAAAAATGGCTGAAATATTGGTTACGCATCTATGGGGTTTGTTTTATAAAGTTTGAGACCAAAGAATAGATTTTATAAAGTGTTTTCACAGGGCAGGATAATGCAACTGTTAGATCCTTTAGAATAAAATGATGGATAGCAGAAAAGATGAGATAATTAGTTAAAATAAAGAAGCATTTAAGAATTTCTCTATCATAACATCAAAAGGCAAACACTTAGATCTTTAAAAGATAGAAACAAAGTATACAAAGATAAATTCTGCGACTTTGACTTCTTTTAAATGATCAGATGTAGAAAACATAAATGATTACGAAGAAAGAAAAACAATTCAATGAAGAGGAGCCAACTTCACCAACAATTAACACACAAGAATCCTGTGAAACATCCCTTTTATTACTGGTAGATCTCTTGAGAAACATTACAGTGCTTATAGCTTGCTTGGGCATAAATATCAACCCTTAGTACTTCAAAATCTGAAGTATATATAGAAAAGATTACAATCGATCCTGTCTTTAATGATTAGGACGTGGAAAAATCTAAAGATAACTAACTAGATAACATAATCCAAAATTGTAGGAACTGCTTATGATCTATCAGATTCTTCATGCTGATTTTGGGGAAGATGGTTGGTGAGTCATCAAATTGAGTTTGACTGTTCTGCATGCTAACTTGTACGCCCACCTCATCTTCTACTCAATCAATTCACACAGCTCTTCCCATCTCTGCTAATTGGGAATGGTGACTTTTAGTAGCTTGCGGTACACTTCATCCATTTCTGTGTATTTTTCGAAAGTTGGCTTGGTGATGAAGATATGCTTGATTTCATGCTGGATGCCGAGGTCCAGTTGTAGAGTCTCTAAAAATGATTTACCTATGATGCTACCCTGTATCTCTGAAAACTTGGATCTTTCCTTTTCCATTGTGGTGATTTTTTTCTTGTAATTAGAGAGTGTCATCAGCTTGTCATTCAGAACCAGTAAATTGAGAAGACCTTTCTTTTGCAAAACATCGATCTTGCTGAAAAATATCTAAACTCCGATATCCATGTTCTGGGATTTCTCCTCCAATTGCAACATCAATCCTCTTTTGGTCAGAACCCTCTTGACCTCGAGGATAATATCTGTCCTATCCTCAATCTTTAGGTTTTCCAGCTCTTCTTTAGTTTTTGAATTAAGAAACCTGGTGATTTCATTTTCTTCTATGGGCATTTCTCCCAGCTCTCCCTTTATTCCGTCGATAGCCTGCCTTCTCCTCGACACCAGTTCATGTTGTTTAAACATGATTTTCACCATGGGCCAGATTTCATTTATGGATTTTGAGATATCCATCCAAATGTTCTCTTTGGATTCTGCCAGTGCTTTGCCCACAACTGCTTGCTTCTGCAACTGTTGTATCTCTTGTTTCAATTTTTTTGATGTGTGTCTCTTTGTATTGTAGCTTGCTTGGAAAGAAGATTTAAGCTTCTAGATATTCTCAATCTATTGTTCCAGTATTTTGATTTCCATTCCTTGTAAGGTCATCTTCTCCATTGATTTTGCTAAAGCTTCAGATGTCCCTGGAACTATTACTGGGGTAGCTGATGGAAGATCTGCAATAGTGGTCGGTGATGCCATCATTGTGCTAACTCCTGTGAGGGGACTTCACTCAATGGGATGACCTCCATGGGATCTGTCTGTTCCTTCTCCTTTAGTAACCTTTACTGCTCTACTTCCATCTCTTTTATCTATGCATTCTGCTCCATGATTAATTTTAGCATCTCCTCTTTTTGACCCTCTGTCTCTGCCATCTCTTTGGTTTGTGAGTCTTCAGTAGATGACAATTTTAATTGCTTCCTCAAGGAGGCTATGTCAGCGTTCTTTTTCTTTAGCAACTCTTCAACTACTTTCACATTTGAGGGGTCATACCCAATATTTAGTACCAACTCTTCCAAATACTTCATCCTATTGTCATTTGCAAAGGAAGACAATTTATCCATCTTTAATTGAGTCTGCAGATTGTTCAGAGAAACCTGCAATTTTGCAGCGGGTGTGGAAGCATTTGCCAATGTTGAGAACACCATTTCTCTAGTCTTTCTATGAAAATCCATCTGATCAGCTGGGTGTAATTTCTTGGCATCAAACTCAAGTGTTGATCTTTTGTAATCTACGATTTCCTTTGTATGAGGAACTTGTGCCTACAAAAATGCCATGTGCATTCTCCCCTTTTCTGTATCAAAAGAAGAAATCAATCTATAATGTGTTGTTGATGTTTGTTTCCAGAACTGATCATAGGTGTGACTTGTCAGCATCTCATTTTTATTCTTGATTAAATCATATTTCTCAAAGATACTCAGTTTTGCAGACTCTTGTGATGGTTGGGTGGTCAAAGTGGTATCAGTTTGCTTCTTTGAGGAAGAAGTAGACATCATCTGTTGGATGCCTGAGAAAGGTGGTGAATGCTCTCCCTGGACTACTGTGGTAGACTGGGTCTCTTCCTCTCCAGACCTGTCAGTTGTGTGATTGGTTTTGGGCCTTTTTTTGTACACCTGGAAATCCTCAGTTGAGACTTCAGTAATCGGAGGGGAGGCATCCTTTCTAGGAATTTTCTCCTTTGGTATCTGTGGAGTAGTGGTATGTGAAATAATGGATGGAGGAGATTGTTGTTCAACATCTTCTAGAGTGTTCACCTCCCACTCTGTTTGGTTCATAAATTTCTTGATCTCTGGTCTAGGCACATGAGAATATGGAGAAATTTTATTCCTCAATATCATTTATGCAATAATCCCACATGGATCATAGTTCCAAGAGAAACTAATGCCAAACTTCATTTCCTTTAGTATCTTGTCTGCCTCTTCCCCGACAAATCGACTGTTACAGATAAAGGATCCTATCTACCCTTTAATTATCAACTATTGTTTCTTCTTCAAAACTACAAAGTGTATGTCATCTGAATTGATCATTTGCCTGATGTATTCCAAGGTGAATATCCTCACAGGTACATATCTGGGAAGTTTATAAGGAGCCAACTTACATCCATAAATTCTGATTTCCATGTGATTCTGATACAGATACTAGTCTCCAGACTTTGCGAGGTCCGAGAGGTGTAAAATTATTTGGATCTCCTCATTTATCCTTGGTTCTTATCTACCACTGAGCATGCTTACCACTGGGTGGTAAAACTGCTCAATGAATTGCTTGAAATTAAACTCTGTGGAGTTTTTTCTCAGTAATGAAGTCCAAGAGGTGACAGGTTGTGGTTTGTCGTCCTGGTGCAGTTTCTGCATGGAAAATAAGAACTCATCTGCTAGAAACAACACAAACATGTAATCCAGTATCGAAGAATACCAAAACATGCCCTCTGTGGGAAATTTGAAAAGTTTCTCATGCATGTTCTCGGCTAGAAAACTATTGTAGTCGAACTCGGTTATGGCCTTTTGTTCAGTAGAAAAAATGGATAGGAAACCCAGGATGGGCTCGTCCACCCATTCGTCTGAATAATAACCAAGTAGACAACATAACGATGAAATGACTTGGTTACCTTTTTCTGAAAACATGGAAGAATGGTAGGGGGGATTTTTCTTGGGGAATTGAGCATTCTGTGGGAGGAGAAACTCAAAAATTTGTGCTCTTTGGGGAAAAGACAGATTTTGGTACATTTCAGTTAGAAATTCAAGGGTGAAATGAGAGGGGGATTTGGCTCTGGGGATTTGCATCATCTGGTCTATGGCCTCGGGTGTGATAGTGAAAAGGGTTTCTCCAGACGATGAAACAATGGCTCTCTGATCGGGGAGATAATGCACCTAACACTTGAGGGCGAATTTGGGAAAATGGTGAATTTGGTCAAAGAGATACAGTGGGCGATTGGACTCCCAAATTCCAATCTCATCACTTTGATCCAGGAAGGTGTCCCTAAACCATGAATGCAATTCGAAAAAATCAAATTTGCATCTGGTCTTTGATATTAGGTAGTCTTTGTTAGCTAACAAAATCCGGTCGGTATCGACAGAAGGGGGGAGGAATGGATTTTCCTCGACCTCTGATTTCTTAGATTTTGGCGCCATCAACTCAACTGTTACCTGCAAACTAAAACAAAAAGTGTTAGTGGGTGATTGGATTTATCTCGGTTACTAGCTGACAATGGAAGGTGAAAAGAGCTTCTGGTATGCAGAGAAAAAGGGAACAATGTGATAATGGTGGAAACGGGATTAAATTTGGGCGAATGGGTATCCATTGGGCACGGGGGATAGGTCAACAAGTTAACGGATATGTTAGCATGTATAAATTGGCCAACAGATAACTGGGTATGAGGTGCAAAGTAAAATACGAGTGACGAGTGTGCCAGGATGATGGGGAAGGTGGTGATTGGAGGGTAGGTGAAAAGGGACCTGACGTGTGATGTGTAAGTGGGGAGAATATGCCGATGAAGTGATGAGAGAATACTTACAGGAGGGGGTAGTGGAGTGTGACATCATGAGACGACGGGGTAGTGGAGTGTGATGTCATGAGGCGACGATGGTATAACAAGGTTGGTATGGTAGT
>ML779970.1:131732-173839 GCA_009831015.1 Picea engelmannii
GGGGGGGGGGGTAGGAAGTAAATGGTTTAGAGCAAGGGGGGTCTGACATAATGGATTTTCACCATTTTAGGATGGGTCTTGCCGGGAAAAACCACTATATCAGACCCCCCCCCCCACCATTAAAGGTAGAACGGTCGGGGGGGTGAGGTGCGGAGGTCCAGAATTTCTTGTCGATCGTAGATCTGAGAGCTATTTGATCAGCCGTTGATCTTGCCTCACCCTTTAATCACAGAGCACACAACATATTACTTTGCAAAAACATAGGATAACACACATTTTGTGGGTTTTAGTGCCATTCCCTCTCATTTTGGTCACCAAGGGATTAGAAAACATCATTCACACATCAAAACAAAGAATCTCGACTGTCATTAGGCTTGTCTTATCGAACACATTCACACATCAAAACAAAGAATCTATTCTATTTATATAACACATTTAACCCAGATTAGACCGTTGGGTTAAGAATTACTCTACCCTAGGGCTATTTGATCAAGATTACACAGTTTGATCAAATTTATTCACTGCCTATCCTATCTACTTGGCTAAGATTAAACAGTTTAGCCAATATTTATTCACTAATTCTATCAACATAAATTCAGAGACTTGACCATGATTAAACTATATGGACAAGTCAAAATTATTGCATGGGGCTATATCATTTTTCTTTTATGCCCTCTTTTGTCTTTTTCTTTTCTTTTCATCTTTTTCCTTTTCTTTTGAAAATAATTTGCAGAATGAAATATTATTTACAACCAAATTAAACCAAGAGTGGAAATTTTCCAGTCACCAATTGATCCTATGAAACATAGGATTATAGAAGTGGCTCCACCCGGGGATGGTGCTCTCCTTGCGAGGTGCCAAGAACTTGCTTCCTGATGTTTGTAAAGGTTTACTCCATTGCTTATTTCTGCTATCTATTTTGTTTTTATTTTGAGAACTTGGTGGCACTGGTCAGTGGCTTAGGGCCTTCTCTGTAGGCTTCAACCGTCTGATCAATTATCACCTACACACAACCTGAATGTAAATAAATGGTATGTACAGTGGAAATGGATTTGAGAGATCTCTTATTGGGGTGGAAAATAATGCTTCAGCATCCTGCCATTCACAGGTCCTCCTGGCAGGTCTGTTCCATCACTATCTTTGAGCAAAAATGCGTTGTTTCCTCTGAATTCTTGAATGATGTAAGGGTCTTTCCATAAGCTATCAAAATTTCCATGTTTACCCTTATCCTCATTCCTGGAATCCCATTTCAGCACGAAATCACCCAACTCAAAATTATCTTCTTTAGTTCTTCTTTCAAAAATATTTTTGATGTTCTCCTGGATGACCTAAGTCTTGTTGTATACTCTTCCCTGGATTACATTAAGTGAATCATTTGATTTATTCTCCTTTGGACATCATTTGGCTCTTCTTGTGCTTCCTGCAATAGTTTCATAACAGGTACTCCCAAGGAAAGGGGAAAAAATGCTTCAGTACCATACACCAATTGGTATGGAGACATGCCAATTGATCTTTTGGTGCT
This sequence comes from Picea engelmannii, assembly GCA_009831015.1. NCBI lineage: Eukaryota > Viridiplantae > Streptophyta > Pinopsida > Pinales > Pinaceae > Picea > Picea engelmannii. The sequence continues at coordinate 133,255 of ML779970.1, forward strand.
TACTCTGTCATCCCAAAGCGCAAAAACCAACTTATTATGCCATGATTTATTATTTTCTTGTAATGTTTTCCTGAGGATGTTCACCATAATTTTATTTGAGGACTCAACTAGCCCATTTCCCCAAGGGTAATAAGTTGTGGAGTGTCCTAAAGTAATGTGGTACTGGCTACAAAAATCTATAAGATTTTTGGATTTGAAGGCCACCGCATTGTCAGCTATAATTTTCTTGGGGAATCCAAAATGAGACAAGATGTTATTTTCCAAAAATTTAATGATAACAAAGTCAGTGGCTTGCCTGCATGGTACAACTTCGATCCATTTTGTGAAATAGTCCGTGGTAGTGAGAATCCACCCGTGTTGGCCTAAATAAGGAGGGTGTATCTCTCCAATAAAATCTAGGCCCCATTGTTGGAAAGGAGCTCCAACTGAGATGGGTTTCATGGGGAGAGGCAGAAGCTTCCTTTTACCTTCGAAAACCTGGCATTTGTGGCAAGAAGTAACTTTCTGATGAACATCAACAAAAAATGTAGGCCAGTAGAAACCAACTCTCAGAATCTTGTTAGCTGTGGTATTCCAACTTATATGCCCACCATAGTCTCCTGCATGGAAATCCTGCAGAACCTTGTCATCTTTGTCTTTTGACAGGAAATTAAGCAAGATACCACCGGGATCTTTCCAATAAATATTACCTTATAGAATACAAAATTTCAATGCTTTCAATTTAATGAATCTGGCTTTGGTCTTAGTCAAACCAGGAGGAGCATGTAAGTTATGAAGTATGAAAATGAGGTCTGCATACCAAGGAGAGTTTAAGAATAACTCTTTTACATTTGGAGTCGCTTGCTCTTCCTGCTCGTCAACTGTAGCCAAAAAATTAATGTCTAGAGCATGAAAATTAGATTCAACCATTAATTGGGCCAAACCATGACCTTTGATCAGTTTAGTGGGTTTTATTCCGATGTCATATTCCAAAATAACCGCAATCCATTTCCTCTCCTACTATCTGGATTATCCTGAGTCAGGATATCCTTTACCACTATGTTTGGAACATATGCAATTGTGTGAGAATGAATAATATAGACTCTGAAATCCTTTATGGCCTTTACCAGGGAAAAATCTAGTTTCTCCATTATGTTGAAGTTCAACGCAACATCTCTCAAATCTTTGTTGAAAAATGCTATGGGTTGTTCATACCCTTCCCTGTTTTTCTGCAATAGTACTGCTACGATGGTGTGTTCAGATGCAAAAGAGAAAAGGTAAAAGTCTTTTGTGTAATTTGGGCTGATCAAAATTGGGGCTTGGGTGAGTGCATGTTTCACTTACTTAAATGACTGTTTGGACTCGATGTTCCATCTGATTTTGGTTTCTTTTTTCAACATATTTGTGATATTCCTAAGATGTTCGGCCAAGTTGGGTATTAATCTTCTTAGGAAATTTATTTTTCCAATGAATGATTGTAACTCTTTGATGTTGCTAGGGTGTTCAACTTTTTGGATGGCTTCTATTCTGCTGGGGTCTATTTTAATTCCATATTTAGAGATTATGTGTCCCAACAACTTTCCTTCCTCTAAACCAAAAAGGGACTTCTTGGGGTTTAATGAAATCCCGAACTTTTTGCACTTCTCAAACATGCATCTGAGATGCTGCAAGTGCCCCTCATCATATTGGGAGTAGACAATCACATCATCCAGATATATGACTATAAATATTCCAAGTTCGTCCACAAAAGAAATATACATTGCTCTTTGGAAGGCGGCACCAACGTTCATCAGACCAAAGGGAATTTTAACATACATGAAAGTTCCCCAATGTGTGGTGAATGCTATTTTCTCCTGGTCATTTGGGTGGACAAGGACTTGGTTGTAACCTGAGAAACTGTCTAGTAAGGAGATCCTACTGGCCCCAACTACCTTTTGTAAGATATGGTTTATTTTAGGCAAAGGGTAATTGTATTTGAGGGAAACCTTGTTCAGGTTTCTGAAATATATGCAAAGTCTGATTTCGCCAGTTTTCTTCCTGGTAGGAACTAGGTTAGAAACCCATTTGGAAAATCTCAAGGGGACTATAATTTTTGCATCATACATTTTTTTGATTTCTTTTTCTATCAGGGGAAGCAACTTGGGATTGATTCTCCTAAGTTTCTTCCTAAAAGGTTCGTGTTCTTATTTTATTGGGATCCGATGCTATATGATACTTGTGTCATAAGATTTTAATTCCTCATAACCCCAAGAAAACACATCTACATATTCATTAAACAATTTAATGTATTTGCGTTTTTTCTCAGGGGGTAGAGACTTGGAATTTTTTATCATCTTGGGTTTTTCTTCTATTCCTATGTTACATTCTTCGACCTCTTTACCACTAGCTTCAATTTTTGGTTTTTTCGCTACATCATTAAAATCGAACAAGTCTTCTAGTGGAACTAGACCTCTAGGTAACACATTATTTTTCAACTGTAAAATACCATAATCTACCTCATTTTCTTTCAGTTCATCCGAGTCTACTTTATTTACACTACCATTTTCAAAAACAGATTTATTTACATTATCATTCTCTAAATCTATATTTGTACATTCGAAATCATTCTTACACTGTAGGAAGTCTTCAATTTGATCGTCATTCCCAAATACCTGCCAGTATCTGATGTTGTCAGGAATGATTGGTCTGCATTTCACCTCCACTGTGTATTTGTGAGTGGGACGAAAAGGTATTTTACATGTAGCTTCTGATGTAGCTAACCCATATGCAAGTATGTTTTGTCCCCTAGGAATTACCTGGAAGTTGATTTCAGTAAAGCATTGAAGGGAATCCAAAACAACGTTCCTATAAGCTATAAAGTCTGGTATGTTTAGCTGCATACTCACCTTTAATTTGCTTAATAATCAATTCAGAATCACCCCTTACCATAATATGTTTGGCACCAACCTTCTTTAGTAGTTTCAGGCTGAGCATCAAATCTTCATACTCAACTATGTTGTTAGTGCATTGGAAATTCAGTTTGTAAGAATGACTTTTTGAATACCTTGATTTGTGATTATGCAACCAAATTCTAGCTCCATCTCCCTCCTTGCTCACGGCTCCATCAAAATCCATGCTCCAAAATTCTGCTGGCAGTTCCTCACTTTCCACAGTTTTAGTATTTCTTACCTCAATGATTTCTTTATCGTCTTTCGAATCAGGTGTATCATATTCCAGTTGAGCGATTTGTTCTTCCAAGTCACCATCATTGTACAGAATGAAGAATCCAGATCAGAGTGGGAAGAGTATAGTGGGTAGTTGTGTGGATTTTCCTGACTGCTGACCATATACTTCATCAGGGTTTCTTTGTACAGTCTTCTCTATTGTCCAAATATCGGGATGGTGGCATAGGGCATATCTAGCTACAGGGTTCCTTTCATCTTATCTCCCCAGGATCTTGAGAGTAACATACCGTGTTTTGGGGGAATGTCTACAACTATGATATCCATCACCATACTCTTTGCTGAGATTTGAGCTAGGGTGATGCATAAATATTTAATTAGCCCTATACATTTGACCTTGCTAGAGTCAAAAGAATGAAAATCCTTGTAGGGTCTGGTGACCTCAAGTCCCAATTTTTCCATCACAGCTTTGGGCATCAGGTTGTGAGAGGCACCTGAATCCAACATAGCGTTGTGTAAGATAGAGTTATGGATATTCAAGCTGATGTAGAAAGGGGCAACGACACTGTTATCAGTTTGGCCATCAACTTCAGGACCAAATAGGAGCTCAGGTTGATCATCAACAAGATTTACTGTGTCTGAGTGATTTGCTGACCCAACATTCAAAGCCTTTGTACCCATCTCTGGCTCGATGCTTAAAGATTTAATCATCTGAGACCTATAAGCGTTCTTGCTCATCAACTCGGAAAGGGGAATGGGAATCTTCAGTTTAGCTAGTTCCCCTTCAAGGATGAAAGTAGTGGAAACTTTGCTTATGCTCTGCACTTCCGGTTTATCCATCAGAGTCTTGGTTGAATAGTTGAAGAAACCTTAGTTTGATTTGATCTTTGTAAAATTTCGGGGTTTCTTTTTGCAGGAGATTCATCATTATTCCTCTTAGGGGCTTTCTTGGGAGAGGTTTATGAGGTTTTCTTGGTATCGACTATTCTTTTTGTTTCAATAGCCTTCTTTGTTTCAACAACCTTCTTTGGAGGGTTTCCATTTTCCTTCTTGCTTCTCAGGTTATACTGCCTGTGGACCTTCATTATAGCATTTTCAAAGGCCTACTATTATGTTTCTTTTGCTTCCTCATTTACCTCTATTTGTGAAAGAAGAAAAAGCTCGTGCGCTTCTTGAGTAAGAAAAATGGATTCATCGTCGTGAATGCCCATGAGGTTTATATGAGTGTCATAAAACTCCTCGATTACCTCCTCTCCATCATCAACGTAATTCTCCTAGAGGGGTGGTTTGATTTTCTGATCGAGCCCCCTCTGTTCTCTTTGATCTCTAGGATCTCTCTGCCTGATCTGGGGAGGATTTCTTCTGAAGTTTGGGTTCCAAATTTGAGGAGCAGCTTGGTTTTCCCTGGGTGGATTTATGTCAGCTATAGTAAGCCTTTCCATCATCCTTTTCATATCTCTAGCTATGGAATCTAGTTTAGCATATGATGAGGAAGTGGAAGGCTCTTCCTTGATGGTGACCCTTTTTTCTGTTCGTTGCCTGGCTCTTCTGGCTAAAAGATTTGCTTCCACGCTTATTGCACATTTTTGCATGTCTTCCAGAGTAGCAGAATTTATTTCCCTTAGATGATATGACATGTCATCATCAAATCCATCGAGGAATTTTATTAATTCCAAACCTTGAGGTGGTTTGATATCAACTAGAATTGCATTGTATAGATTTTTGGAACGAGTGCAGTAATCCGACACTGTCTCTCCTTGGTTCCTTATGATATTCTCATATTCTGACAAGATATGGAGAGGATTTTTCTTTACCTCCCATATGTCAAGAAGGCTTCGATGAAAACCAACAATGTCAGTTATGGAAGAAACACGTAAGGTTTTGAACCACTTTTGACTTCTCCAGTCATACTCTGTGCAAATAGTCTCATCTGTACATCAACCTCATCAACTTCCTACAAATAAAAATAATCATTCATTTTGTCAACATGTTGTTGTGCATTCATAGGACCAGTACCATCAAACTGAGGAATTCTGGTTTGATAGTCTTGAGGCATGGCATGTAAAGGAGCGACTAACACTAGTGGAGCATATCTTGCTGCCATGACTGGTGGAGGAGGTTGGAAAACAACCTATGTGATTGGAGGGGAGGTGATAGAGGCTGTGGAAGATGAAGGGATGGGAGGAACGGAGTGAGATGGTTTAGGTTTAACAAAAGCTATGGAAATAGTCAAGGCAAAAAGTTCTACTGAGTATTGGAAGTGAGATTTGTCAAAGGTTGATCAAGATTTGCTACTAGGTCTTCTAACTTGTCAAATTTCTGAAGAAATATTTGATCAACGTCTGCCCTGGGAGATAGTATTTCAGGGGTCCTGGGTTGTAGGATGGTTTGGTCTAAGATTGTTTCACTTACAAAGCTATCAGATTTTGTTCTAAAAAGGATTTGTTCAATAGATATGTCAAACTTGAGATCCTGAAGGGAAACCAGTTTCTCTAGGAGAGAAGGGGACCTATGAAGAGGACTGTGACTCTTGGAACCCTCTGCAACATTTTTCTTTCTAAGTAATTTTTCGGGATTGTCTATTGCTGTTGTAGGTTCTGGATCTGGATGAGATCTAGTGAAAACTCTTTTAGGAGCCAGAATTTTTAATTTTAATTTTTATTTTTAGAAATTTTAAACTAATTATATACAAACTTTAACAACCTCTGAGCGTTATCTCTTTATGAGTTTATATTTTGTGATTATTTCAGAAATATTTTTTTCTTTGTCTAGGGAAAAGAAATCGTGGGATGGAAAGTTTGTTCAGTTCCCCAGTATGGTCGCCACTATGTTATCGCTCTGTAAATTCCCAGAGGTTGTTGGAAGATAGAAGAAATTTGTCAGAGGTAACTTTATCCAACCACTTCGAAAATGGGATCTAGCCCTGCCAGTTTCAAAGAGGGATCTCTCTGTAAGATTTAAATTTGTTTCACGTTTTAGATATTAGGCTAGTTAAATAAATAGACCGTGTTGTTTGTTTTATAAAAAAAGATGAAATATTTCTTACGAACCCATTGGGCTATGGGGTCTGTTTTATAAAGTTTGAGACCAAAGAACATATTTTATAAGGTGTTTTCATAGGGCAGGATAATGCAACTGTTAGAGCCTTTAGAATAAAATGATGGATAGCAGAAAATATGAGATAATCAGTCAAAATAAAGAAGCATTTAATAATTTCTCTATCATAACATTAGAAGGCAAACACTTAGATCTCTAAAAGACAGAAACATAGTATACAAAGATAAATTCAACGACTTTAAATTCTTTTAAATGGTCATATGTAGAAAACATAGATGATTACGAATATAGAAAAACAGTTCAACGAAGAGGAGAGAACTTCACCAACAGTTAACAAGCAAGAATCTTGTGAAACATCCCTTTTATTACTGGTAGATCTCTTGAGAAAAATCACAGTTCTTACAACTTGCTTGGGCGTAAAGATCAACCCTAAGTACTTCAAAATTTGAAGTATATATAGAAAAGATTACAATCTATCCTGTCTTTAATGATCAGGACGTGGAAAAATCTAAAGCTAAATAACTAGATAACATAATACAAAATTGTAGGTATCACTTATGATTTGTCAGATTCTTCATGCTAATTTTGGGGAAGATGGTTGGTGAGTCATCAACCTGACTTTGAATATTTTGCATGCTGAATTGTACGTCCACCTCATCTTCTACTCAGTCAATTCACATAGCTCTTCCCATCTCTGTTGATTGGGAATGGTGAATTTTAGTAGCATGCGGTAAACTTCATCCATTTCTGTGTATTTTGCGAAAGTTGACTTGGTGATGAAGATATGCTTGATTTCATGCTGGATGCTGAGGTCCAGTTGAAGAGTATCTAAAAATGATTTACCTGTGATGCTACCTTGTATCCCTGAAAACTTGGAGCTGTCCTTTTCCACCGTGGTGATTTTTTGCTTGTAATCGGAGAGTGTCATCAGCTTGTTATTCAAAATGAGTAAACCAGGAAGACCTTTCTTTTGTAAAACATCGATCTTGCTGAAAAATATCTCAACTCTGATATCCATGTTATGGGCTTTCTCCTCCAATTGCAACATCAGTCCTCTTTTGGTCAAAACCCTCTTGACCTCAAGGATAGTCTCTGTCCTATCCTCAATCTTCAGGTTTTCCAGCTCTTCTTTAGTTTTCAAACTAAGAAACCTGATGATTTCATTTGCTTCTGTGGGCATTTCTCCCAACTCTCCCTTTATCCTGTCGATAACCTGCTTGCTCTTCGACACTAGTTCATGTTGTTCAAACATGATTTGCACCATGGGCTAGATTTAATTTATGGATTTTGAGATATCCATCCAAATGTTCTCTTTGGCTTCTGCCAGTGTTTTGCCTGCAACTGTTTTCTTTTGTAGCTGTTGTATCTCCTGTTTAAGTTTTTCTGATATGTGTCTCTCTGTATTGTAGTTGGATTGGAAAGAAGATTCAATCTTCTGGATATTCTCAATCTCTTGTTCGAGTCTTTTGATTTCCTTTCCTTGTAAGGTCATCTTCTCCGTTGATTTTTCTAAAGCTTTAGATGTCCCTGGAACTGTTATTGGGGCAGCTAATGGAAGTTCTGCAGTAGTGGTTGGTGATTCCATCACTGTGCTAACTCCTGTGAGGGGGACTGCAGTCAATGGGATGACCTCCATGGGATCTGCCTGTTCCTTCTCCTTTACTAACCTTTCCAACTCTGCTTCCATCTCTTTGATCTGTGCATTCTGCTCCATGATTAATTTTAGCATCTCCTCTTTTTGACCCTCTGTCTCTGCCATCTCTTTGGTTTGTGAGTCTTCAGTAGCTGTCAGTTTTAATTGCTTCCTCAAGGAGGCTATGCCATCATTCTTTTTCTTCAACAACTCTTCAGTTACTTTCACATTTGAGGGGTCATACCCAATCTTTAGTACCAGCTCTTCCAAAGACTTGATCCTATTGACTTTTGCAAAGGAAGACACTTTCTCCAGCTTTAATTGAGTCTGAACATTGTTCAAAGAAACCTGTGATTTTGCAACGGTTGTGGAAGCATTTGCCAATGTTGAGAAAACCATTTCTCCAATATGTCTATGAAAATCCATCTAATTAGTTGGGTGTACTTGCTTGGCATCAAACTCAAGTGTTGATCTTTTGTAATCTGTGATTTCCTTTAGATGAGGCACCTGTGCCTACAGAAACGCCATGTGCATTCTCCATTTTTCTATATCAAAAGCAGAGAGAAATCTATGCTGTGATGTTGATGTTTGTTTCCATAACTGATCATAGGTGTGACTTGTGAGCATATCATTTTTCTTCTTGATTAAATCATATTTCTCAAAGATACTAAGTTTTGCAGACTCTTGTGATGGCTGGGTGGTCAAAGTGGTATAAATATACTTATTTGAGGAATAAGTAGACATAATCTGCTGGCTACTCGAGAAAGGTGGTGAATTCTCTCCCTAGACTACTATGGTAGACTGGGTCTCTTCCTCTCTAGACATGTCAGTTGTGTGGCTGGTTTTGGGACTTTTTTTGTACACCTAGAACTCCTCAGCTGAGACTTCAGTAGTCGAAGGGGAGGCGTCCTTTCTGGGCCTTTTCTCCTTTGGTATCTGTGGAGTAGTGGTCTTTGAAATAATGGTTGGAGGAGATTGTTGTTCAACATCTTCCAGAGTGTTCACCTCCCACTCTGTTTGGTTCATAAATTTCTTAATCTCTGGTCTAGGCACATGAGCATATGGAGAAATTTTATTCCTCAATCTCATTTCTACAATAATCCCACATGGATCATAGTGCCAAGAGAAACTAATGCCAAACTTCATTTCCTTTAGTAGCTTGTCCGCCTCTTCCCCAACAGCTCGACTGTTACAGATAAAGGATCCTTTCTACCCTTTAATTCTCAACTATTTTTTCTTCTTCAAGACTACAAAGTGTATGTCGTCTGAATTGATCATTTTCCTCATGTATTCCAAGGAAAATATCCTCACAAGTACATATATGGGAAGTTTATAAGGAGCCATCTTACATCCATAAATTCTGATTTCCATGTGATTCTGATACAGATACTAGTCTCCAGTCTTGGCAAGGTTCGAGAGGTGTAAAATTCTTTGGATCTCCTCATTTATCCTTGGTTCTTGTCTACCACTGAGAATGCTTACCACTAAGTTGTAAAACTGCTCAATGAATTGTTTGAAATTAAACTCTGTGGAGTTTTTTTCTTAGTAATGAAGTCCAAGAGGTGACAGACAGTGGTTTGTCATCCTGGTCCAGTTTCTGCATGGAAAATAAGAACTTATCTGCTTGAAAGAACACAAACATATAAGCCAGTATTGAAGAATACCGAAACATGACCTCAGTGGGAAATATGAAAAGTTGCTCATGCATGTTCTTGGCTAAAAAAATGTTGTAGTTGAACTGGGTGGTGGCCTTTTCTTCTGCAAAAAAAATGGATAGGAAACCCAGGATCGGCTCGTCCACCCATTCATCTAAATAATAATCGAGCAGACAACATAATGATGAAATGACTTGGTAACCTTTTTCTGAAAACATGGAAGAATGGTAGGGGGGATTTTTCTTGGGGAATTGGGCATTCTATGGGAGGAAAAACTAAAAAATCTGCGCTCTTTGGGGAAAAGACAGATTCTGGTACATTTCAGTTAGAACTTCAAGGGTGAAAGGAGAGGGGGATTCAACTCTGGGGATTTTCATCATCTGGTCAATGGCCTCAGGTGTGATAGTGAAAAGGGTTTCTCCAAACGATGAAACAATGGCTCTCTGGTCAGGGATATAATGTGCCTGGCACTTGAGGGAAAATTCGGGAAAATGGTGAATTTGGGGAAAGAGATACAGTGGGAGATTGGAATCCTAGAGTCCAATCTCGTCAATTTGATCCAGGAAGGTGTCCCCGAACCATGAACACAATTCGACAAAATCGACTTCGCATCTGGTCTTTGAGATCAGGTAGTCTTTGTCAGCTAACAAAATATGATTGAGATCGACAGGAGGCAGGAGGAATGGATTTTACTTGACCTCTGATTTCTTAGATTTTGGCGCCATCAACTCAACTGGTACCTGCAAACTAAAACAAAAAGTGTTAGTGGGTGATTGGCTTTATCTCGGTTACTGGCTGATAATGGCAGGTGAAAAGAGCTTTTGGTATGTAGAGAAAATTTGAACAGTGCAATAATGGTGGAAATGGGATCAAATTTGGGCTAATGGGTATCCGTTGGGCGCATTGGACAGGTCAGAAAGATAATGGATATGTTAGCCTATATAAATTGGCCAACGGATAACTGGGTATGAAGTGTAAAGTAAAAGACGGGTGACAGGTGTGCCAGGATGATGGGGAAGGCAGTGATTGGAGGGGAGGTGAAAAGGGACTTGACGTGTGATGGGTACGTGGGGATAATATGTCGATGAAGTGATGAGATGAGACATACAAGAGGGGGTAGTGGAGTGTGACATCACGAGACAACGGGGTAGTGGAGTGTGATGTCTTGAGGCGGTGGTGGTATAGCAAGGCTAGTATGGCGGTATGTCGGAGGGGGGGAGGTAAGGCAGTAAATGGTTTAGAGCAAGGGGGGTCCGACGTAACGGATTTGTGCCACTTTAGGATGGGGCCCTCCAGGAAAAACCACCATATTGGACCCGCCCCACTATTAAAGGTAGAACGGTCAGGGGGGTCCAAAATTTCTTGTCAGCTGTAGATCTGAGGGTTGTTTGCTCAGTTGTTGATCTTGGTGCACCCTTTAATTATGGAGAACGCAACATATTACTTTGCAAAAACATGGGATATTGCGTATTTTGTGGGTTTTAGCGCCATTCCCTCTCATTTTGGTCACCAAGGGGTTAGAAAACATCATTCACACATAAAAAAAAATAATCTCGACCATCATTAGGCTTGTCTTATCAAAATAAATCCAATTAACCTATGTTATATCCTATTTATCTAACACATTTAACCCAAATTAGACTGTTGGGTTAAGAATTACTCTACCCTAGGGCTATTTGATCAAGATTAAATAGTTTGATCAAATGTATTCACTACCTAGCCTATATACTTGGCTAATATTAAACAGTTTAGCCAAACTTTATTCACTAATCCTATCAACATAAATTCAAAGACTTGACCATGATTAAACTGTATGGACAAGTCAACATTATTGCATGGGGCTATATCATTTTTCTTTCATGCCCTCTTTTGTCTTTTGTCTTTTTATTCTTTTTCTTTTCTTTTCATCTTTTTTCTTTTATTTTGAAAATAATTTGCAGAATGAAATATTATTTACAACCAAATTACACCAAGAGTGTAAATTTTCTAGTCACCAGTTGATCCTATGAGACATAGGGTTATAACACAATGGTTCTGTTCCTGAGTGGAATTTCCTTCCTGTCTATTATGCATTGTGGCTCTTGCAGGAATTCTCCCTCTGGTTCTACCTAAATCATAGACCAATAAATTATATGATTAGAATCATGCACATATTTCTTTAGCAATGGAACATGGAAAACATTATGTGCCTTTACCATGGGAGTAAGTGCTAGTCTATATGCTACAGGTCCCACTCTATCCAAAATTTCTAAGGGTCCACAATACCGAGGTGCCATCTTGGAACATGCTTCCATTCTCAAGGAACTTTTTCTGGGCCTAACTCAGAGATACACATGATGCCCTTCTTTGAATTCTTGAGGAGTCATTTTTCTTTCTATCTTGAGATATTTTCAGATTTTTATTTATTTGAGCTACTTGTTGTTCCATTTCCTTTAGCATGTCTGGCTCGATTGTAATTTTGTCTACTGGGTTATTCCAACTGATTGGAATATTGCATTGTCTACCATAGAGGGCCTCAAAATGGTTAATCTTCAATGCCTCTTGATAGCCATTGTTATAAGAAAACTCTACCAGTGGTAGGTAGTCTTCCCACTTCTTGGGTTGATGCATTATATCTCTGTCGGATATGATTTCCTTAGGCATGCCATGTAGTATAAATATTTCTTTAATGAAAATAATGACAATATCTATTTCCTTGCAATTTGATTTGATGGGAATAAAGTGAGTATCCTTGCTTAATTTGTCCACAACTACCATGACGACATCATTCTGTTTGGTTGATTTTGGTAACCCTATGATGAAATCCATATAGATGGTTTCCCATTTCCATTCTGGGATTGGTAGGGGATGCAATAGCCCTGCTAGATGTCGATGCTCTGCATTAACCTGCTAACATTCTAGACATTTAGCTAAGTAATCAACTATGTCTATTTTTCAGTCCAGGCTAACAAAATAGTTTCCTAGTGGCTGTGATCATTTTCCGATAACCAGGATGACTGATATATGGTCTTTTATGTAGTTCATCTATTATGAAACTCTTCAAGTTGTCTTAATTTCGAATATACAACCTACATTTGTAATCTAGTAGGCCATAATTCAACAATTGATAACCCTCATAATTCATCCATGTGGGCTCTTGCTCTAAGTATGATTTCACAGTCTTGAAAAATGCATCTGTTTCTTGTGCACTTTTGACTCTCTCCCTGATGTCTATTTCATAGGTGCTTACAACTACAAAGTGAATCAATTTCATGCTTCTGCTAAGGGAATCAACCACCCTATTTTATTTTCCTTTGATATGTTTGATTTCAAAATCAAACTCACTAAGGAGAGCCATCCATCTAGCTTGTCTAAAATTGAGTTTCGGTTGATCAAACAAGTATCTCAACCCACTATGGTATGTTATAAGTACAAATATTCTACCTAGGAGGTAATTCCTCCACATTTTTAAAGCATGTACTATGATAGCCAATTCCAGATCGTGGGTCACATAATTGATTTCATGCTCATTCAAGGTTTTGGATTCATAACAAATCACATGTCCTTCTTGCATAAGGACTCCTCTAAGCCCTTCCTTCTAGGCATCTGTAAACACAAGGATTTCATTGTTTGGGTGTGGAATATTCAAAATGGGTGCATTGGTTAGAAGGTATTTCAGCTGTTGGAATATCTATTCACATTCTGATGTCCAAATGAATTTAACTCCCTTTTTCTAAAGGGAGGTAATTGGGCAACTGATCTTTGAAAATCCCTTTATGAACCTTTTATAGTATCCTACTAGGCCCATAAAGGATTTTATATAAGATGCATCCTTTGGGCTAGGCCAATCCATAATGGATTTGATCTTGTTAGGATCAACTGCTACTCCTTTATAAATAACATGAGCTAAGTAATGGACTTATTTTTGGAAAAAGTCACACTTACTAAACTTAACATAGAGTTTATGTTTTCTTAGCACTTGAAGCACTAACTTGAGATGTTATCCATGCTCTTACCTACTCTTATAATATATTAGGATATCATCAATGAAAACCAACACAAATCTATCCAAGAACTTACTAAGCACATCATTCATTAAGCACATAAAAGTGGTTGGCACGTTGGTAAGCCCAAATGGAACCATCACAAATTCATAGTGCCCATATATTGTCCTAAAGGTTGTTATATGGATGTCTTCATCCTTAATCCAACTTGATGGTATCTAGACCTCAAGTCAATATTGGAGAAAATTGTAGCACCCCTTAATTGTTCAAAGAAGTCATTGATCCTAGGAAAGGGATACTTATTTTTAATGGTCATCTTATTGAGTTGTCTATAGTCTATGCACAACTTGAGTGTGCCATCCTTCTTTTTCAAAAACAAGGCTAGTGCTCCCCATGGAGGCACACTAGGTCGAATGTAGCCTTTTTCCAACATATCCTTTAGCTGTAGTTTGAGCTCAACTAGCTCCAGTGTACTCATTCTATAGGGTGCTCTAGACACTAGCACCACTCCTGGTACAAGTTCTATTGAAAATTCAATATCTCTTCTTGGAGGTAGGCATGGTACCTCTTCTGGAAACACATATTTATACTCTCTTAATATGGGATGGTCCTCTAGGCTTGGTTTATTGCTCTCAATAGATTTCGACACTTGTATTACATACAAAGGACATTGTTTTATGCAATACTTCTTCACTTGAAGGGATGATATTTGTCTCAATGAGACAAGATTTTGAATTCCTTGTAGGGTGATGTTTTTTCCCTTCTTCATCTTCACACTCAAAATTTTTATTGTAACAATCCAACTTGGTTTTATGGGAATCCAACCAATCCATGAAAATCAACAGTTCATAAAATCCTAAATGGAACATGTTTAGGGTTGCTTGGGTGTGTAATCCATTCATAATGAATTGGCATACTGGTATGACATTTGTTACCTTTATTTTGGTTTCAGTGGATAGTTGTACCAACCATGATTTAACATGTTTTACTTGTTGCAATTTACATTTATCAACAGTTTGAGGGGAAACATAACTCAGATTAGAACCAGGGTCAATTAAAATGGAAACTAGATGGTTGGAAATCATACCTTCCATCTCCACCACTGAAGCTTGGTGGTCAAATTGTCTATTATCCAAGACTACATAAATTTGTGGCATGCTACTAGCCACATCATTGATTGTGGTAGCCTCCTAGATATTGTTGACCCTCCTATTGTCTTGTTGCCTATGTGGGCAGTCCCTCAGTAAATGTTCTTCTCCACAATCCCAACATTTCAAGGGTTCTCTCTTTGTGTTATTAGTCTTACCTGGGGATGTTCCAAAGGGTTTATTACCACTTTGATATGGGAAATTTTGCTGATATACACTTTTAGTAGGAAGGCTTATCTTAGAACTTTTCCCATGGTTTTCGAATCTTGAGGGTTTAAACCCCTTCTTCTTGAATCTCAAATTACTTTTCTTCTTCCAGTCCTCATGAGGTTATATCTTATTCTTTAATTTCTCATAGCAATACATTGCCTTATGGATAGTATCTTCTAAGGTCTTGGGTTCATCAAATTCAATTCTATTTCGGAAGGACTTAGGAAGTCCACTAATAAATTGTTGCATCTTTACCTTTTCATCCTTTATGTAGGGAACATACCTTATCAACTCAAGAAATTTGTTGATATATTCATCTATTGTGAGTTGTCCTAACTTGAGTTCATATAACGCCTTGGTATTCCCATCAGAGTATTTTTCCGACATATAATTATTCTTGAAGTATTTATCAATTTGTTTTCATGACAAGTCCTTCTCATGGATTCCTTTCACATTCCTAAGGTCCTTCCACCAAATGGAGGCATTTCCGTTCAAGTTGAAAATGGCTATTTGAGCCTTTAAGTTTTCAGAGTAGTCATGGACTCTAAAGTGCTTCTTCAAGCCTAGTAGCCAAACCTATGCTTCTTCTCCCTTCTTAATTTCTCCATCGAAAGTGGGTGATTTGGATTTCTTAAAATATTCAAGGTCATGGCTCTTGGAATGGTTCCTCTTCTTTCTTCTTCTCTGGGAATGTGAACTAGTCTTTCTACTAGAATATTCCTTGGAGTTATCAGTTCATTCATTAGAGGATTCTTCCGTTCAGTGTGTCTTGGATCCATGTTGGGCCTTCTTTGAGGTGATCCTCCTTGTGTGGCTACTTTCAGGGAAATGCTTTTGTATCTCAGGTGGAATTTGGGTCTTCTTAGTATGATGTCTGTCCACATGGCTGACTGTTGGTCCATGTTGCAACTGCCTTTGTATATCTGATAGGATTTGCAATAGGACTGCGTTAATTTCAATTTTCTTTTCCTGTTCTTTTATCATCATTTCATTGTCATCCTTACAACTCTGTAATTCTGCCATGAGGCTTCTTACGATTTCAACCAAATCTGGAGGGGTTTCCACCACCCTCCTCTCATCAAATTATTATTCTCTATTATGGGAGCTTTCCCCCAAATCATGGTGTGTCACCATCCTTTATACTGTAGTTCTCCTAATATCCCTTGACTGCTTGAGTGTTGATAAAACATTTTATGTTAGTTAATTATATACCATTTTATGAACAACACATACAAATTGCAAGGTGAATTCGACTTATTTATTTGGAACACTAGCAACATAGTTCAGACTTTCAAAACATATAACAACATCAAAAATTTTCATTCCTCTTTTCAACAATGGTTTAGATAAGTTTCTTTTGAATGGGGTAAGATAGGGGGTTACTCCTTAAAATTTCTCTGATAATATTTTTATGTGACTCGTTCATGAGCCCAAGCAGGTCAAGTGTTGTTGCTTGCTCATATACCACTTTGTAACACACCCGACCCCTTAGGTATCCATTAGAGGGATGGGGTATAATTTTTTTTATTTTACTCAAGGATCTCAGTTCCTCTTCTTGAGATATCCATCGTCTTCTGCTCGTCAAGATATTTCCAACAACTGTCACCATGCTCAAATCCGAGCTCTGGATTGGGAGTTACACCCTCGTTTAACATACAAGATTACAGGATTTCAGCATTCGATGCTTCGACGCTGAATTCCCTTTTATCTAATCACCTATCCTCTGGAGTCCTGAAACCTTGAAGTCCTTCCACGTGGTTCCAACCTTCGACCTTTTAGAATTATTCAATACATCACCCCCAAACCTCCGGAGTTCCAAAATCCCAGACTACCGAAGGGTCCACACTTACACCTTGTGGTGCAATAAATGCAGAGGCAGGGACATGTAGGTTCGGGCCTTCAACCAATTTACCCTAGCATTCCAACATTCCGTGTTCCCCAAAGTCCCGAACTCCCGGTGTCCCAGGTACTCCACTAGATTTTAGGCTAAGAGAGCATGCACTGGGGGGATGACACATGGTAAAGGGAAGATATGACAAGTGGCCCCATCAATGGGTCAGACATGTCACGTTGTAATGGCCATATAATATCTATAAAAAGTATGAATCAAGGAAACACGTGGCATGTTGAACATGGGTCCATGTCACCCTAGGTGACGTCAGTGTGCCACCTCACACTGGAATGACAGCCACCGGGAGTCTCTAGCTTCTCCTACATGAGAAATATCTCAGAGCTCTGAATTCCAACCTTCCAGCTACAGCCTCCCAATACCCCTTATATCCCATGGTTGAGACGGGTCCACGTAGATCCATAGATATACGACCTCCATTGCTTCACGACTTCGGTGTTTGAGGGATCTGTTGTGTAATTTCCTCTTTACTCCTGGATTGGTTAGCACTGGGATGACCATGGTCTAGATCCATCGGTCATGAAATATCCCAATGCATCCTTGGACCAATGGTCCTCGTTGCTTCGTGAATTCGATGTTCGAGGGTTCTACCCATTTAACACTCCCTTTCTCCCGGAGTGGTCAACGCCCGACTGATCGTGACGTAGATCCAACGGTCATGGGAGATACTGAAGTGTCCCCAGATCTACAGTTCTCATCACTTCATTAGTTTGGTATTCGGGGGTTCCAACCGCTTAACACTCCTTTTCACCCAGAGTGGTCAACATTGGACTAACCACGATGTAGATCCAATGGTCATGGGAGATCCCGAAGCATCCTAAATCTATGATTCTTGTCACTTTGTGAGTTCAGCATTTGTGGGTTCCACCAACTTAAGACTCCTTTTCACCTAGAGGGGTCAATTCTGGACTGACCATGATGCATATCTAACGGTCAAGGAAGATCCAAAATGTCCTCGAATATACAGTGCTCATCACTTCATGACTGGGAAGTGGGTTAGGGTTTAACGATGGGAGATATCCCATGTTCACGGTTAAGGAAACTTCCATATGTCAGTCAACCTCACCAGTAACCGCACCAACAGGTTGCCTTCGATTGGTTTTGAAGGTTGTAAAGTCATAGCATCCTAGAGCTCTGAACTCCTGGAGTTCAGAAGCCAAAATAGCTTAGCTCCTTTCAGACCTAGCAAAGGGTTCCAAGGTCCTGGTCATATGGATCCTCTTACAAGTCTTAAGGATGCACACTCAAATCTTAGACATGATTTGGTTAAGGTTGTGGGCATGAGCCTGTGTTCTCTTGAACGACTGGTTTGAAGGAAGTTCCTTCCATTCATAGAACTTAAGTTCTAAAATAGGGAAATGTATTTTTCAACCAGTATAGGAACCATAAACTTATTCCTAAATTATTTTGAAGACCCATGTCTAATGGTTCTCTTTCTTATAAGTGGAGGCAACCAAAAACCATTCAAATGTAGGTGTTCATAGAAAAACCATAAGCATTTCTATTATTAATCATAAAATGTAAAGTTTAATCATAGAAATAGATATTCAACCATCATTTCAATTCTACTACACATGGTATGAGAATACTTATCAAGGAACCAGATAGTGAAGAAATTGTTGAGAGGGGTGCCCTTTTCCACCCAACCGAAGGCACAACAACTCCTGGAAGGATTCACTACTGGAAAACTCCTAGCTAGATTATGATTCCTGGAGAGAGACTCTTTCTTCTTGTTCAATGATAGTTAGGGACGGAGGCCACTCTCTTCCTCTCACATGAACTTGGAAATTGGTTTTCTCTACACCAAGCAAGAGGGCCTGCAACATGTGCTTCCTCAGTCACTCATCTTCCTACAACTCCATTTATCAACTTGGACTGAAAACAATGCTAGCAACTTCTTGCACCCAGAGAAATATTTTTTTTTTCAGTTCTCCTCAGAACCAGAGAGTTGCATGCACTCTTGTCTCTTTGGAATAATGGTCTCTCAACTCTTCTTCTTCACAATCCCCTCTGCCCACAAATTCCCTTCTTTTCTTTCCTTCCTCAGCAAGATTGTGTGGGTCTGAATCCCCAGTTCTTGGTCAGGTCAGGAACTCTTTCATATGGCTACTCTTCCCATCTCCTCATTAACTCTTGAGGAGGGATTCCCAACTACCAACCTGACTGGTAATTTATTTCCGGGTCAGAGGACTGTTATGAGTCTAAGTAATTTAAATCTAGTAAGGTACTGGTCTGGTGGGGGTTATCTCAATCATTGTTGGTTCCCCTCACCATCTCTCTCATAGCATCATGATCTACCTTGGAAAACCCCTTCAACAGTTATGAAACACTATCCATTTTATTTAAAAGCACAAATACATACATTACCTTTTATAACAAAAAGGTTCATCAAATCCAAGATCCACACATATTTAGTCTTCCCATAGTATTTTGGAAAGTTATAGTTATATTTACAAGCTGGGGGAAATAGGGGTAAACTAAAATAGGGTTTCCTCATAAAATTTCTCTCTCCTCTGCAACCTTGAAACTCCCACACTTCTCACTTGTCGCTACCTCATATTTCTCCATCGCAAACTTGCCAAATAGATCATTATTTCACTAGAATATGTTCAATAGAATAAGTGAGTGAGTATCCTTATGAATGACTCCTTGAGGTGTATTTATACTTTTTTTGGGTAACCTCTTTCCTTAATCTTAGGGGTTTCTTGAATTTATTGTTGCAACCACTTTATCCTTTCATTAAAGACTTGTAACCAACTAGGGGCTTTTGACCATGCTCTGAGGCTTCTAACTTCACAAGGCCATAAATACTCAACCATGAGTAACTATGTGGTGTACCCCCTATCACTAGAAATAGCATGATGAGGAATATTCATCCATGAGTGGTTTTCCTACATTTAAACCTCTCTTCATGATATTTTTACTTGATCAAATACGGGTTCCATAACCATAACTTTGGGACTACTAGACTTCTTCAAGGGTTGGAATCAATGACAACCAATGTTTCAACAATCTCCCCCTTTGGCATTGATCGCAACATTGATGGTATGGTAACACTCCTTCTCCCCCTGTGATCATCACTCCCCCTATGACCATCGCTCCCCCTTTCTCCATGCATGTTTTCTTTCTCTCTGTTTCCATGCATCTATTCTTTCTCTCGCCCTTTGACATCAATGGAAAAGGGTAATTCTCCTTGGGGATGCTCCCCCTATCTACAAGCTTCTTCTTTCTCTTCATGGTGATTCCTTGTGTAAAACTATGATGTATATGAAAAGTATTCAAAATATTATTTACTTGTACTCTTCAAGTCTTTTTCTTCTCTCCTCATGTCTTACTATGTCCAAGTCCATGTGGATCATTGTGGGGTAGAAACTTCTCTAAGTTTCTGTCGAATATACTCAAAGGTATCCCTTGGAAGAGGTTGGGTGAATATATTTGCAATCTACTCTTTTGTCCCAATATATTCTAGCTTGATGTTCATCTCTGTAGCATGTTCCCATAGAAAGTGATACTTGATCAGAATGTGCTTTGTCTTCGAATGCATCACTGAATTCTTGGAGATATTGATAGCACTGGTATTTTCACAGAGTATTGAAATGGGCTCATCATATGTCACTTGTACATCCTACAAGGTCTACTTCATCCAGAGAACTTGAGTGCAATATGTTGTTGCTGCAATATATTCTACTTATGTTGTGGACACATATACTGATGATTATTTTTTACTTAGCCATGATACTAGACACTCACCGAAGTAGAAATATGCTCCAATTTTACTTCTTCTATCGTCAATTCTACCTTCCCAATATGCAGTCATGTAGGCTACTAAGGATAGATCATTCCCTTTTGGATGCCATAATCCAAAATATTTTTTTACCTTGATATATTTGAATATTCTCTTTACTGACATAACATGTGTTTCTTTTGGTGTTGCTTGAAATATCACAACCTTTCCAACTTCTTGTATCACATCCAGTCTTGACATTGTCACATAGAGTAAGATGCCAACCATTGATATGTAGATTTTGTGATCTGCAACCTTAGATTCATATTCCTTGCTCAACTTGCAACTGGTCTACATAGGAGTACTTGCGGGTTTACAGTCTTTCATTCCAAACTTCTTTAGCATTTCTTTGATATACTTGGTCTGGGAGATGAAAATACCTTTATCATGTTGACATATCTGTAATCCAAAAAAGAAAGTCAAATCACCAAGAAAAGACATTTCAAACTCATTTTACGTATCTCTCGAAAACCTCTAACTCATCCTATCATCATAAATTTCAAAGATGATTTCATCTACATAAACTTCAATTATTAATATATTGCCTCGATCCAATTTTATGTAGACATTTTTGTCTCAATTTCCCTTCTCGAATCCTTTTTTTTATATACCTGTCTAATCTTGAATACCATGCTCTAGGGGCCTTCTTGAGTCCATACAACTCTTTCTTCAGCCTGTAAACATAATCTTCCTTTTGTGATAATAGAAATCATTTTGGTTGTTCGATGTAGACTTCTTCTTCTAATTATCCATTAAGAAAGGTTGACTTAACATCCATATGATATACCTTGATTCTTTTGGAACATGCATAGGCTAAGATCAATCTGATTTCTTCCATCCTCGCAACTGGGGAAAAAGGTTTCTTCGAAATATATACCTTCAATCTGAGTGTATCCTTTGCATACTAACCTTTCTTTGTTTCTGGTTATTTGTCCATCCTCGTTCAATTTGTTTTGGAAAACCCACTTTGTACCAATCATTTTCTAGTTTTTCGATCTTGGAACTAGTTCCCATGTGTCATTCTTCTTTATCTAATCCAATTCTTCATCCATAGTCTTGATCCAATGTTCATATTTGTTGGCCTCTTCAAAATTGCTTGGTTCAACTGTAGATAACAATGCTAGGTGTTGTTTTTTTTGTGAAAGTATTCTTCTTCGAGTTTCAACTCCTGCATATTTTTTCCCAATAATATTTTCTAGTGGATTATTTTTCTATACTCATTGGCTAGGTGTCTTAGGAGGTATTTTCTACTCATATTCCTTGTGTTCTTCTTCTGGCTACTCTTCTTCTTCTTCTACTTCATGTTCTTTATATCTTCCTCGTTATACTACTCTTCTAAATATTTTCTTCCTTCTTTTCCTTTCCATCCATATATCTCGTCAATCATTACATTAACTCTTTCCATGATTCTATTGAGTATTGAATTGAAGCATTTATACGCTTTTAATTTGCTAGAATACCCAACTAGTATGCCTTTATCAACTCGGGATTCAAATTTTCTAAGTCTTCCATCTTCTCTTTTGATATAACTTTTCCTTCCAAATATTCTGAAGTGCTTCACATTTGTCGGTATTCCTTTCCATAACTCATAGGGAGTCTTATAATTGTTACTTCTGAGCATTCCTCTATTTAGGATGTGAACTGTTTTATGTACTGCTTGTTCCCAAAAGATGTCACTCACCTTGGAATATTTTAACATGGTAATATCAATTCTTGCACTATTTTGTTCTTCCTTTCGAAAACTCCATTTTGTTGAGTTGTCCTAGATGTTAAGAACTATCTCTTTATTCCATGTTCTCCATAGAAATCCATGAATTCGTTTGATGTAAATTCTCCTCCATTGTCTGATCTCAAACACTTGATTTTCAAATCCATATTGATCTCAACCATCTCTGTGTGTATCTTGAAGTGTTTGAATTCCTCTGACTTCTTCTGTTGGATTACTAAGAGGGGGGGTGAATTAGTAATAGAGAAATTTAATCCTTTTTCACCATAAAATGCAAGTGTTATATCAATGTAGCATTATCATCCAATAATTGTAGAGTAAATAAACAATGAACAAATGAGAAATCATACACATACACAGTACACCAGTGTTTTTACGTGGAAACCCAAAGAAAGAGAAAAGCACTGAATGATTTTTCTTATATCTCTTGAAGAATTACATTCATTGGAAGCACCAACTATCTTTGTTTTCCAGTTGCAACTGGAAGGAGGCTCCAACCCCCTAGTTTCTCAGGCTACAACCCGAGGGAAGCTCCAAATCCCCAATTCTCCGGCTACAACCAGAAGGAGGCCACAACTCCCTATGTTCTCCGGCTACAACCAGAAGGTGGCTACAACCACCTGTCCTTGCCCTGTCCAACTACCCTGAAATATAATTAGAATTATGGAACCACTGTCACACCTATCACTATGAGATATACTATTGTAAATCTGTACCAATCAACCTGTAATCAACATCTGCCATAAACAAGTGCATCAACCATGCACCAACCTGTAACCAACCTATACCATAAACAAGTGCATCAACCATGCACCAACCTGTACCTCAACCTATACAATGAATGAGTTCATCAACCATGCACCAAATATGTACCAATCATGCATCAAATACACATAAACTACGACTCATCAAGTTGTACCAACATCATCATCTATACACCTCATGTATGTGCCAACTCATCAACTACTTGTCTCAACCATGTACCCAAAACGTACCTCAACCACAATCCCTCATCAATTTCATCATTCAAATATGATTTGTAACTCTGTAATAGACTTGGTGTATATTATCACTTACCTACAAACCTTCCTTAACTTTAGCAACAAGAGACTAGCAAATTCATCAAACTTTGCTTTAGTCTCACATGACTAATTTTGGATTAGTCAAAAACCCTAACTTGCAATAATCATAACTATGTACCTGTAATGAATAAATATCTGAAAATGGTAAACAATTTTCTTTAGTTTCTTTTATGCAATTCCTCCAGATATCACTACTTGGAACCTCTCACAAAAGGAGTTATAGCAAAAATGACATACCTTGTTGAATTCTGGATTATTCTAGAGAGCTAACTTGTAGAACATGCCCCGCACGAAATATTTGTTGTATGGATCTGACAATTGTACACAAAATACTACAAACTGTACTCTAACCAATACAGTTGTTCTTACTGAATTTGGATCTATTATGAATAAGTTATGACATTTTTACACGACACACTTGTTTTAGACTAGTTTCAGGACTAGCCAATAATCCTATTTTCCACGGCGTGTAACTCCCAAAATACTACGACCCGCAAACTAAAATTTGTATCACAACTACTTGGATTGTTTCGTTAATTTACTCTGAATTTCATGGTCTGAATCATTCTATAAAAAACGTTATTTCAAAAATGGTGAGATGACCTGTAAATAACATACCTTAGAAAGAATCATCAAAAGAATTTATCCTCCCTTGAATTTTGGCCTTCTTTACTTCATCATCCCTCTGAAATTCAGCTTAGATATCCTTTGGTTACCTCAGTCACCTATAGATATTCAATATTCTCAAGTGTAATTAAAATGAGAGTGCCTTGCCTCTTATTTATACTTTCATGTAGCTTCCTCAAGGGGTTACCTTTTAACCATCTTAACCCACTTTGCTTATTGTAAGGTTAACCCACTGATAACCACTTGTACACTTACTAATTTCTCCATTAATTTTATTATTTAAATAATTTATTTTGTATTCACTTTGACTTATAATACACTCATCACTTCACTTTCTTATTTACCTTCTAAAATCTCTTAAACCACTTTGACTACTTTGAGCTTTTGGGGCTTCTAGATGACTCATGAGGGTTCTCCAACTTCACATGGCCATAACTCTCTAAACATGAGGAGTTATGTGACGTTCCACATACCAATGGAAATGGAATGACATGTACTATCCATCTATAATATTCTTACCTGCAAATATATCGAAACTCATACGATTATCCATCAAACAAACTTGGGTCCATTACCCAAACCTTTCTCCAACTTCACATGGACGTAACTCTCTAACCGTGAGGAGTTATGTGACGTTCCACATACCACCAGAAATGGAATGAAATGTAATATCCATCTAGAATAGTATTAACTACAAATATATCAAAAATCATACCATTATCCATCAAACAAACTTGGTTCCATTACCCAAACCTTTGTGCTACCGAAATTTTCTACCAAACTTTATTCAAGGGTTGACAT
Organism: Picea engelmannii; assembly: GCA_009831015.1. NCBI lineage: Eukaryota > Viridiplantae > Streptophyta > Pinopsida > Pinales > Pinaceae > Picea > Picea engelmannii. The sequence continues at coordinate 158,010 of ML779970.1, forward strand.
CAATGACAACCAACCTAAATAATCAACAATATCCCCCTTTGGAATTGATGGAAACACTTTGATGCAATACTGAAGTCATATCACTCATGATATCCCTGTGACCATCGCTCCCCCTGGAACCATGTCTCTATGCTCTTTCTCTAAGCCTGTATCTGATAAATATCCCCCCCTTTGTCATCAATGGAAAATGTATCTTTCCATCTGGGGATGCTCCCCTTAACTAAACTGTCCATGGGGATACTCCCCCTGAATGAACTATTCCTGAAACTGATATCCCAACCTAAATTTTCCTCTTTATGATGCTTCCTTGTGTAGATATAAGACATATAAGATAAGCATTCAAAAGAATTCATTTTGGAGTAGAAATTACTTCGAGTCTCTGGCGAATATACTCAAAGGATTATCTTGGAAGAAGTTTTGTAAAGATGTCTGCCACTTGTTCTTTTATGCCCACATATTCAACTCTGATGGTCTTCTCTGCAACCTGTTCCCATAGAAAGTGATACTTTATTGGAATGTGCTTCCTCTTAGAGTGCATCACCAGGTTCTTTGAGATACTGATGGTGCTTTTATTATCACAATAGATTGGAATGGGATCATCATACTCAACCTGTATATCTGTCAGAGTTTGTTTCATCCACAGAACCTATGTACAACATGCTTTTGCTGCAATATACTCTGCCTTGGTCGTAGATAACACTACTACATATTGAAAATTTTTCAACGACTACTTGCGACGAAAGTACCCTTTCGTCGCAAAATTCAAGAGAAAAAGTTCAATTTTTCAATTTTGTTATAAATCCACCCCGTATTCATCGCTCTCTCGATGGAATCAAACTTTATTCTATTTTGTGGCGATCATGAAAATAGTGGACAATCGTCTCTATTTCGACGAATGTGTGAATTCGTCACAAGCACGACATTAACTATTGACCGTTACACTATTTGTTAACCGTTATACTATTTGACAAAATCTAATTTGATTTGGTCAATTTTTTGTTGCAACAACGACGAAAGTGACCTATAAATATTTTGTGACTTAAAGTGACCTATATATAAAGTGATTTATGATTTAAATATTTAAAGTGACCTATAAATGTTTGTCGCAATTGCGATGACAGTGACATATAAATATGTTACTATATAAATATGTTTCGACAATATTGCTATAACAACGATGATTCCGAAAGGGTATTTTTGTGCGGAAGTTGTGCAGAAGAATGCCGCAGAATATAATTAGAGGTGGGGAAAAAAGTAAAGATGATGAAAAAGGTGATGGTAGATGTTATTTCCCTTGCAAAAAATGTTTCCTGATACATCTTGTAAGAATTTTAATAGCAACAACTGCAAAACATTGTAGGAAATATGGGCACATTGATGGTGGATTGAATGAATATCGTCCCATGGTAATTAGCTATATATTCATTATCTGTTTTTATATTGTCAATTTTATATAAAATTATATGTGTGTGTGTGTGTGTGTGTGTGTGTGTGTGTGTGTGTGTGTGTGTGTGTATTGTTTGAATGTTTGTTATAGTACACACTAATTTTGCATGATTGTTTGTAATTATAAATTTAGATTTGCCCTCTAACTTTCCGCAGAATATTACACCAAGTAGTAGTAGAAATGATGTTGTACAAGATGAGGAACATGATCAAGCAAATGCAGATCTCATGGAAGAAGATGATGTGACAAGTCAAGTTAATGATCCCATGGAAGAATATGATGGGACAAATCAAATGAACCAAGATTTTTTTTCGCAGCAGGATGAGGATGGGGACAATGATGGTATTTATGATGAACCTCTATTAGAAAAGGAAAATAAATGACTTTATGAAGGATCAAGAGAAAATATTCTCTCCGCTACATTGCTGCTAGTGAACTTAAAGGTTATGAATAATTTTTGAAACACTTGTATGACATAGATCCTAAGGTATGTAATATGTTTCATCTCATATTATACATAAATGTTGATTTTTTTCTATTTGTTTTTAGTGTTAATTAATGTGTAAAATATGAATGCAATTTTTACGATTAATATTCTTTACATTAACTAGTTATTTGTTATGTTGTAGATTGTTAGGTGAATTTTTGTTACCATTGTCAAATATTTTACCTCACACATATTGAGGTTTGCATGCCATTATGAAAGACATTGGAATGGATTATGAAACTATAGATGTATGTCCTAATGATCATATTATATATTATGGACAACATGCTTTGTAAACATAATTTCCGCAATGTCTTATCAGTAGATATCAAATCGATCAAGTAACAAAAAAGGTGCCTCGAAAGGTTCTTTGTCATATTCCCATAATTCCACGTTTGCAGTGATTGTTCAGGTGTGAAATAATAACACAATTTATGTATTACCATGCACGTAAAATAAGTGGAGATGATGTTCTTCAAATGCCTGCCGATGGTTCTGCATTTAGGGAAATTGAGGAAAAATGGGTAGATTTTAAAGATGAACCTCATAATGTTAGGATTTCATTGGAAGCTAACAGTGTTAATCCATTCAGAGAGATTAGGTCTATTTACTTAGTGTGGCATATTTTTGTTATCAACAATAACAATCCTCCTTGGATGTCAATAAAGAGGGAGCACATAATGTTGACAATGATTGTTCCAGGTATTTGTTTACGTTAATTTTTTGAATGTAACATTTTCATTTGTTTCAATTTTTGCATAATATCTTTTGTTTATTTATTTACTTATATATATGTGATATCATTCCTATGGTAATTATGTGTAATTTCAAACAATTAGGTAAGTACCAGGTTAAATATATGAATGCATATATCGAGCCTCTTATCGACGAGCTACTAAAGTTATGGGCTGGCATCACAATGTATGACATTTGTAAGCTAATCGGGGAGAAGAAATTTAAATTCCGTGGAATACTTTTATGGACAATTCATGATACCCCTGGACTAACACATTTTTTTGGTATGTAGAATTCTAATATTTCTCTTTAATACTATATAATTTTTTAATGATATCATGTTGCATGTTTAATTTTTAAATAATCTCATCGTATAATTGACATTAATCCATTTGTTGCGGGTCTTCAAACAAAGGGTAAATTTGCATGTCCAGTTTGTGGTCCTAAGATGAAGTATCGTCATTCAAAAAGTTTAGGAAAGGTGGTGTTTGATGAGTATAGGAACCTCCTTCCTAAGAACCATAGGTATCGTACTACTGAAAAACATCTTTTCAATGGGAAAGAAGAGACTGGTTTAAAACCACGAAGAATGACACCTCACCTATGGAGGTTGGAATATAATAGAAATCGTCAAGGTACTCAATTTATTTATGTATCGTAGATCATGTAATGTTTTGAATGTTTATTTTAATCATTGAATTTATTTTACTGTATTTGATAATTATTTTTGTGATTTCTTTTATGCTTCATGAAGGCCGCCATCATGAAGGTATTAATAATGGGCTTCCACGAGGAATGAAATGTTATCCCTCTCAATTCATGAGGTTGAACTACTATCAAGAGATAAAAATAGCTCATTTGTTTGATACAATGTATATCGGGAAGAATGTCACAGAAATGTTATGGCGAATCATAGATGGTAGGAGGGACAACGAAAAAATTGTCAAAATTTGTACTGACATTCAAGAAGCCAATCATGCAATGCAAAGTCTGATATGATCAAATAGATCAGATGGACTAGACCAAACTAACCTTCCATGGTTATTAAAAGAGAAACAAAGTAATGATGTAAAATAGGTCATTCAAAGAATTAAATTTCCCACGGGTTTTGCTTCAAACATAAATAATATCTTAACGAAGAAAGGTGAATTTTTCGGGGTAAAAACACATGATTGGAATACCTTCATCAAGGTAATAATTTTGGTACACATATTTATATATATTGGCCTTAATATACATCTTTTAATTTTTATTTTTTTTGTGTACTTTGGTCGAAACAAATAACGATTCATATTTTTGTTATAGTATGTTCTACCGCTATCTCTCCCAAATGACTTTGACAACAATGCCAAACAAGTTATATATGATCTTGGAAAATACATGAGGTAAGTAGTTGTGATTTATATGAAAAATGTTCTTTCAAATTATTGTTGTACTTAATGACACGTGTTTTACTTGTAATGTAATATATTATATTATGTTATGTTGAAACATGTTATTTTCTTGTGTCATGATCTCATGTAGATGATTGTCATTGAAAGAAATCCATGAAGATGATATAAAGTATTGGAGGAGAGAAATTCCTCATCTAATGTGTGAAATGAAAAAGTATATACCTACAACATTTTTCAATGCACAAGAACACTACCTCATGCACCAAGTTGAGGAGATTGAAATATGTGGACCTGTTCACACAAGGTCAATGTGGATGGTGGAGAGGCACTTGAAATCAATGAAGGAATTGGTTAGACAAAGAGCACGTCCTGAGGTTTCTATAGTGGAGGGATATATGGTATATCAATACATGGTGTATATTAGTTAGTATCTTCCTAAATTAGTAGCGCCAACTATGCATGTAGTGGATCGCATTTGGGATGTGAACTCCATCAAAAAAATTGAAGATCGGGAGCATATGTTGGGGAAAGGTAGAATGAAAAAAATGAGAGGTAATATATTAATAATTGTGGAGATTTATATTAATAATACATATAAAGTTTCATTTTTTGTGTATATGATCATACTCATTAATATATTAATATAATTTATTTCATAAATTATTAATATTTATAACATGCATGGACGTTATAACTAATATTTAATATTGGCGAATTATGATTTTTTGATTCAGTTGGTCACGAGTGGGATGCACTGCATTTATACATTTCAAACAATCTTGACTGGATGAATGTATGGATTGAAAGATGTAAACAACATAATGGAGGTAGGTTATCATGGAAACGACTGTCTAAATTGGTTAGAGAAGCTCACCGTAATGGAGATGCCAATGTTACGCAAAGGGAAATTGATTTAGCATACGGTTTGAAAGATGGACAGGTAAGAAAATTCAACCATTTTATTTAGTTATTTTATATTATATTAATGTGACTACATGTGTACTGTATTTTTCAGATACTTTCAAAATTATATAAATATATATTTTAATTTAATAATTGACAATGAATATTTTACATATTTGGCATATTGCAGTTGAAACACCACAAGGCTATGTGGTGCAATGGTCATAAATTTTGCATCAAACAATTGGATGAAACCAGGAAAACTTATGATAGTGGGATAACTGCAGTATTCTAGGTCACTAACGTTTCCTCTAGGAGTGACATACATCCCTGAGAATCTAAAAACATATACTATGGGTATTTAAATGATATACTTGAGTGTGATTTTAATTCCTTCAAATTAGTTCTGTTCGATGTCAAATGGTATAGGTTACGAATGCATGAACGCGATGAGGAAAGAATTGTTATTCAACATGCCAATGAATTTCCAATGATTAAAACAACGGTGTTTGAAAGAGGACATGATCGCTATGTTTTTCCAAGCCAATGTGAACAAGTATTTTACTCAAATGTTTCAGGTGAGAGGGATTGGTCATTTTTTGTTAGATATGATCCAAGAGGAAGGCCAATTAAGTATACTCATTTACATGAAGAAGATGATTCACCAGATCATACAGAGCTAAAAGATCATGCAGGGTCTACAAATGAAGAAGATGAAGAAGATCATGATCCAGGTGTAGGAGACAATACTGCAATTCTTGATGATGATGTCGATGAAAATATGCTCGAAAATGACATTGATGATGAAGATGATATCGTCAATCCTTTCAACACCATTTCTGAACTGGATGATGATATAAATGTCGAGTTCGATGAAGAAGATCAAGATAAAAAATAAGGATGATTACACAGATGTTGAGGTTGGATAAGGTACATGACTATATAATATTTTATTTTTTATGAATTATTCTCTTAAAATAATTTACTTATAATGTCATGGGTTAATCACATGTTTTTAAGTTTTATGTGATGTTTTTATATCATATGTTACATGTTGTTTAATTTTTATGCAAAACCTGAAAATAGTTGCCAATATACTAAAGTACGTGGTAAACGGAAAATATCATTTACAAACACATAATTTCATGTACCTTCATTAATTTTTGTTTTTGTAGTTTCTATTCATGAATATTAATAAGACGTTGCTTTCAATTATTTTCTATTTTATACAATTATTTTCTATTTTATAAATTGGGTATTGGGGATCAATTGAGAGTGATGTGAGGGGGAGGGGAGGGACGATATGAGCTTCCACCTTCACGTGGTTGGCCTTGTTCATTAGAGGATAAATTATTCTTGAAACCAAGAGAAGCTCTTTAATTTTTATACCATCATGATCGTAGATGTCATCAATATTAATGTTGTCATAGTATTGCATCAACGAAGTTTCGATGAACGTGTTTTTCATTTCTATAGAATTTTTGTTGAAACCCTATTTTTCTTTCAAAGTACACAAATTGGTTCTACATTAATGTATATACAATGTATACGTGTCCTAGTTGTGATGAAAATTCCCTCTTTTTTGTTGATTACTTAATAAAAACCATCAAAATACTTCCTTGCAGTACTAAATGTGGGGATGTGTGTACCGTCGAATGAATTTTACAAGGAACAAGGAACGAAAAATTGTTCTAGGACTAGACAGGGGAAACAATGACCTGTGAATGGGGCCAATGTTGAATTTTTTTCAAACTGTTTCTGTATGCACGAAATTTGACATGGATAGACTATTCACATGCCTTAACGATATCAGAGGGTTTCTGGACTCAAATTTGACTCACACTCCCACTTTATTCCATCATCAATTCATCATGTAAACCATAAACCCTAATTTTCTTTCAAAGTACACAAAATGGTTGACGCAAGTTTTAAGTTTTCATCAGTCTTTATTCATTTTTCTTTCCGGTTATACATTAATATTGTATATAAAATGTATTTGTGTCATAGTTGTGATAAAAAATCCCTATTTTTCATTGATTTCTTAATCAACACCGTACAAATACTGGACAAGGGCAATAGTGACAAGTGAATGGGGCCAACGTTGAAATTTTTTCAAACTGTTTCTATATGCATTGAAATTTGACATAGATAGACTATTCCCATGAATTAACAATATGGGAGGGTTTCTGGACTCAAATTTGACTCACACACCCACATTCTCCCATCATCATATGATCATCATGTAAACCATAAACCCTATTTTTCATATGTTCTAGTAGATATGTTAATGATTCCTAATTTCATATTTGTATTTGACTCAAGGTACAAATAACTTTCAAAGTATCAAATTTTCATTTCAAGTTGATAAACCAAATATAAAATGAATCCAAGCATCATTTGATATCATCGCAAGAGAGACGAATGTAAATAATATTACAACAAATTAGCTATACTATCGACGAAAAATGTCCATCTATAGTATAAATAATTTGTCTCAAGAATGTGTCTTTGAATGGTGTTGCATGGTTTGCAAGGATTTTAGGGATTATATGGTGCAATTTAGTGTAGTCTATAAGAACAATCTCTATGCCAAACCTCAAAATGGATAGTACCATATCTTGTTCATAAGACAAATATTCTTTGTATGTTTCCTTTGTGGTGGCTACTTCTTTCTATTCTTATGTTATTTGTGGACTTTGGTTCATAACAACAAGGGTTTCCACTATCCCCTATTCTATTCTTATTGGTATCCAAAGGACTAAGAAGGATCATTAAATGATACAACAAAATGGGAAAATAAAAGAACTAAAATTAGGTAGGAATATTTTTCTTTCCCAGGTATTGTTTGTAGATGTTGTCGGCCTCTTATTTAGAGTTGGTTATATTAAGAAAACTTCTTGTATAAAAGAATAAATTTTTCTTTATTGACTCTATAGTTAAGGAAGTAAAAATGCATATATACTATGTTTATTTTAATGGTTTGAATCATAGACATAAAATAGAGGTTGTCTAAATTTTACCTTTTCAAGTATTATATTTTAAAGGGTTCAAATACTTGGGCTTCACACTAAAATCCAATGGATATATCTCTAGGGATTGGTCCCAACTCTATGAAAAAATAGAGATCAAAAAAATCTTCAGATGGTGTTGTTGTTAGTTATTTATGGTGGGTGGTTAACTCTCATAACATTAGCATTGGAAGCTTTCCTTGTTTATTATCATTTCTTAGCATACATTCCAATTGGTATACTAGAGGAAAGAAGAGGAAAATCTTTCAGTTTTTCTATAATGGAAGAAATGAAATGAGGATTCCCTTAGTAAAATGGATAAGAATTGCAAAACCAAAATCCCTTGGAGGTTAGGAATTAAAAAAAAAAATCACTTTGAAACAACCTTGGTATCAAACAACATTGGCACCCAAATCCCACCGGAAGGTGAAATATCTCTTAAATATGTTCTTTCCTTGACCATGGACAAGACCTAAGTTCCATACATGGTGTGAAAAAATTGTGAATGGCACCCATATCCCACCCAAGCACCATACAAGTCTATTAAAATATAGGATAGATGTGGTGGATTGAGGCCTTTTTAATGGCCAATGAGCCAAAGAAAATATGTTTAGGACCTAAGGCCCTTTTTTTCCTCTCTAGTCATGGTACACACCTTGAGACCTATTATTATTATGAAAACATACCAATGGTTCCAAACATTCCCTACATAGATCTTGTGTGGTTGTTTAAGGAGTACATCACAAATATCGGTCCTGAGAAGATTCAAATAAGGCCTAAAAACCTTATGTTCTTTGCTATACATTATGGCCAAAACTTGTGAATGGTGACCATATCCCACCCACATTCCATATATCCCTTAGAAATAGGCCATATATCCATATATCCCTTATGAAATTTCTCAAATTCAAGGGCCATGAAATAGGCCTCAAATAACCATGTAGATCTTATTTAGGAGATATTTGACCTTTCAGTGGGATATGGGTGCCATTAGGAATTGTTTTGCACAATATATGTAATTCAAGGTTTATATCATCACCAAGGGAAGAAAATCAGGGCCTTCTTCCCTAAAACAAGTATTTTTATGCTTAATGGCCAAGCTTGTTAAACAGATTCAATTTTTTAAGCAATAGAAATATTAAATTCTTAAATTTAAGTGGTATATGTTTGGTAAACAATATTTAAAATTTAAAATTAAGTATTTTAGATCCTTCTTAAATTCCAAATTTCATAAAGGCGAAGATGACTCCCTCACCCCGACATGTTTCAAAATGAAATATTTATCACTAAAAATTTCTAGTAAGGGAATAAGACTTATTTTCCTTATTTGGGTGCAGTAAAGGCCTCTAAACACATACATTTTGCACAAAACCACCTAATGGCACCTGGAAGACCACTCCAAGGTAAAAGAACACACAAAGAGGGCATGTGCCATGGTTGGAGGCCTTGTTCACAACACATGATGCCTAGATTAAGGTTTATTTTCCATCATAAGGATATTGTTTCCCTATTATGATCATGGTTAATGCCTTGAGATTTGTGTTTAGTGATCAGGAAACCATCTTAATGGAAACCATATCCACCTCCCAGGAAAAGGACCCCCTAGTGAGGGTTCATGTCATAGTTCTAGGTGTTCATATGGCGCTTGAGCTCATGAAGGTACAATTAGGGCTTAATGTCACTTTCCCCCCCTTGACCATGTTTAGGAATTAAGACCCATTTCCAATGCATAAAACCTACTAATTGTTCCGACATCCCACTCATAGGCTTGCAAACAACCCATACTTAATGGACTCATGCGTTGGCTCAAGCACTCATTCAAGGCTCTTGAGCTCAAGAATATTCAACAATATATTCTTGAGGCACTTGTTTTCCTTACTTGAACATGGTAAAGATCCTATGATATATACTCAGTGCACAAAACCTCCTAATGGATTCCATATCAAACTTTGATACTAAAAACCCCTTAGATAGGGCTTGTGTTATGGTTTGCAGGTGTTGTTCATGGTGATTGATCCTAAGAAGTGATGTTTAGGGAATAAGGTCCAAGTTTTTTCCTCCCCTAACCATGGCATTTGAGATCAAGAAGGTTCAGTTAGGGATTAAGATCCTTCTTTCCCCCTTAACCATGTTAATCCCTCAATGAACATAAGGTGATTATTCCTTGTTTAAATATTCCTAGGAGAGAGATTCGTGATGTAGTCATAAAAAAACTAGACAAGACCTATGCATGGGATCTTTCACCTTTGTGCGATATATCTAACATCATTGATATGCTTTTTTAAAGAGTAAGAATGGATCTTATGGACTATACCATGTTGAAGGGAGGAAAACAAGGAACTTGGGTCCAAAATGAATCTTTTTGAGTTTAAGGGCCATGCACTAGGCCTTGAACAACCATGTATATACTTTCTAAATGATCTTTAGCCTCTAAGTGGGATATGGATACCATAAGAATTTCTTAGGATTGTTTGAATGTTGTAAGTATTAGGATTCATGTTGTATTCCTCAAATAACCACACAAGACTTGTACTGTAGGGGATATTTATTCTATGTGGGGAATATTTGGCACCATTAATATGTCTTATACAATAAGAGTGGGTCTTTGGTCCTTAGGCCATAAATGAAGCTTTCTTGTGATAAATGGCCATGGACAATGTCTTTTACTTATAGGAATATGGACAAAATTAGTATGTTTTGAACAATAAGAATGGGTCTTAGAATTACCTCCACCATGTCTAGGGGAGGAAAACAATATATTTAGGTCCTAGAGAAATCTTCTTAGGGTCTTTACCATGGCCAAGGAATTAACATAAGGTGATTATTCATTGTTTAAATATTCTCAGGAGAGGGATTCATGATGTAGTCATCAAAAAACTAGACAAGACGTATGCAAGGGATCTTTCACCTTTGTGCGGTATCTTTAGCATCAATGATATGTTTTTATAAAAAGTAATAATGGATCTTAGGGACTATACCATGTTTAAGGAAGGAAATTAACAAGGAACTTGGGCCCAAAATAAATCTTTTTGAGTTTAAGGGCCATGCACTAGGCCTTGAAAAACCCTGTATATCCTTTCTAAATGAATATCTTTAGCCTCTAAGTGGGATATGGGTGCCATTAGGAGTTTTTTCACACCACATATGGGATTAAAGGAATATACCATGATTGAGGGATGAAAACAATGGATTTAGGCTGTAAACAAACATTTATTTTAGTTAATGGCCATGAAGAAGGGATCCAATTTGGAATGTGGGAACCATTAATATTATATTTTTTTATATAAAAATAAGAATGGATCTTCTAACCTATACCATGGACAAGAGAGGAAAACAAAGGACTTAGGCCCTACACAAATTTCTCAGGATTAATGGCCATGAAAAAGGCCTTAAAACACCACACTGATCCTCTCTTCGGAATTTGTGGCCATTAGGTGGGATATGGACACCACTCACAAGTTTTATGCACCATGTAAGACACATGGGATCTTGTCCTGTGTAAGCTACATGAATATTTCTATTATTATTTTGTATGAATTTGTGCTTTTTCAAAGTACTTTTATGAATTAAATTAGTATCAGAGTTTAGAATTTTAAGTGGCATATCCCAGCAAGTGGTTGGGGATGCTACAAGTGGTCACTTGTATAGATCTATAAGAGATTTTTAGGTTATAAAAATCTCCCTAGTTGAGAACTAATTCTTTCTATTGCTACTTGTGTTGATGTACTTTACATACACACCTTGGTGGTTTGGTCACTTGAGTATCAAATAGGAAATACTTAATGGACTTTAGAGAATAAGTGATACTAAGGGTCCTACCTAGATATGGGAATGTTGAGTAGAACCCTTCACTGAAAGCCTTACACTTATGGGTCTACCAAAAAATATCCTTGTGTAGCTACTAGACCTTAAGGATATTCCCCAAGGTGTATATAAAATTGTGGACCCAATGTTTTTCTAGAAATCCCTTCCAAGTCCACCTATGATTGAATCCATATCTATGTAAGATAAGATAATTATTTCCCTCATAGACCTTCATAGAGCCATCATCTAGCTTGGATAACCCCTGCGTGAGGTGGAAACTACACAACACAGGAGCAAAGATACATATTTGTGTTCAACATAGAGGATCAAAACCCCATAGCTTGGATATTCCCATGTGGTGAGGAGGAAAATACATAGCACATGATACATATTCGTGTTTGGCATAGAGGAGTAAAACCCCATCTGACAGAGGTAGAAGAGTGGCGATATTCAATCTAGGACTTCGATTGGACATCGACAGAGGAAAAAGAGTGCCCCTATCCAAAAAAAATTGTGGAGATGCCACAAAACTTGGTAATGTCTATCCTCTGTCTCTCTGAAATCAGTAATTCTTTGTTAAATGTAGTTAAAACCCTAGTTTTAACATTGGCATCATTGTGAGAATAGTATTAGGTTGAAACTTGTTCTTGCAACACACTTTATGTTGACTCCCTCCATAGATATCTTCAAAGTAACTGCTATTCTATCCTGTGGTTCTTACTTTTACCACTGATCACCCTTCTCACAATTTCGACAAAGGTTCTTAGCTTCAATTTAGTATATAAATTTTCTACCCCTCCACTTTTCTCATGTTGTAGACTTCATGATTCTATTCATTGTAAATACCATGATTACACTCAAGTGTCTTTGATTCTCTCATCGACCTACTCATATGTTATCCCTCCCTTTGTCCATGATCTCCTTCTCCCTATCACTCTTAAGACGTGAACCCCAAACTTGATAATTTTCTCACCTAGTAGATTTTGCAGAGTAGAGTTTCCTCTTGGGATTCTAGGCCTCTAATTCGCCTTTGCAAGTCTTCCTGACTAAAGAGGAAATCCCCTCCTAGTTTGTCACTCTCCTCTCCTTCATGGGTGGTGTTACCACTCATGATGCGTGGAAACTTGTTGCATTATTTGAAGACCTTTTTTAAGCATATTGTTCATGGAGGATGTATATTTTGGAAGGCATAGCTGCAGTTTTGATGAAAACTTACTCATTAAGGATTACCTTTTGAGGCATCATTGCATATTTTGAGGCGTGGTGGTGCATGTGGCAGATTTCTGCCTTTTTGGAGCCCTTATTGGTACATTTTCATGCATATTTTTTTATTGAGTGTGCATCTTACACATTCTGAGGCACAATCATATATTTGAAGGCATGCCAGATCCCATGGAGTGGTATTGGATGCTTGAAGAACACCCTTCATGTGATGGATGCACTCGTCACTCTAGTTCCCTCATACTTGTCAAACATTTTCCTTGGAAGGAGAGGCCATCATTTGAGTGGATTAATATATTGTTTTAGTTGTTGGAATGTAGTGATCATGATTTGTTGAGATGAGAAGTGCTCCCCATAAGTAAATTTTTTAATGAAAATGTAGGTGGAAGCTAGAATAGATTACAAATCTAAAGGATATCATTGGATATCCTTGAGGAGGGTTTTATTGAATACAATTAATGTTGTGGGAGGAATTCCTCCATGTGATTCTATTTGCAAGACATTGTAGGCTCATATGTAAACACTTGGAATCATTCACCTTCTCAAGGACAATTTTTCCCAATAAGAGGAAGACATATTAGATTTGTGTTTTTATAAGAGGTGCTTCACCTGAGAAAATATGTCCAAATTTTTCTTGAATATTTTATTATGGAGGTAGTTGAGGGATTCATATATAAAAGAAGGATGGAGTTCATCTCCAAGGGTGTGGTTCTTGGAGGAGTATAAGACTGGGTATACTTGATTATTGCAGCCAACAGGATAAATCTTTTAGGGCTGCCATCTTCGTCATTCACTCTCTTATTGACTCCCTTTAGTTCATTGTCTTGATTAGGGCTGAATTCAATATGGCATTCCTTAGTTGAGAGTAGTCACCACTCCCTTGATATCTTCCCTAAGAGGTTATATTTGGCAGTTGCATCCTGTAGCATATAGCTATAAGGTCACCTTCATTTCCATGAAATTTCCTTCCTCTCAACTCTCTCCTCCTACCTTCGATGGTGCTTAATTAACATTGTTTCCTTATGTTCATTTTCCATCCCCATGCTAACATTTTCATCGCATGCCTTAAAAAATGCCTTTCTAGAATCAATGACACATGCCCTCACTAATGTCACGTTATGGATAATTTGTACGTCATGATAACCATAGCTAGATCTAGTTGAATACCAATGAACATGTAATATGACTATTTTTCATTATTTTTGAACCATCAACATAGGATTATCAATGGTTAGCTATCAACATGTTCAAAGCACTTTTCTAGTGGGATTTATTTATTATAATAGTTTTGGTCCCTTATCAAGGCAACACCCATTCATCACATATTTCAACCATAAGTAACATTTATTTCATAGAGGTATTATGACCCGAATTCAAATGTATCATGTTACACATGTTATGGTTTCAAATAGTAACTAACATGATTATCATCATGAACATAGGTATGCTTGCCTCATTGATAAGATTATAGAACATGTTCACATCACAATTGTTGTCATGTAGGTGATATTATATCTCTCTCCAAGGCTGGGTTACCTTAAACAAGTTTCCCAATACCTACAATATATTGACTCTATTTTTCATAATAAAAAAAAAACCCTTTATGAATGAACATGATAAGATATTGGTCAACAAGGCGAAGCCCCCATGATCCTTATGAGTATTCAATATGTGTATGGTGGTCTCTATAATCATAAATGTTTACTATGTTAGAAATGATGACATTTGATTCAATGTTGTATAGGTGTACTAAGTGAACTATGATATTCACATGGTATTTTTAAAATTTGGGTCATTTTTCTTCCATTTATCCGGATAATTAGCTGATACATTTTGTCATTAGAAGTATTGCACACATAGTAATCTATCAAGAAATTATTTATTTTCTTAAAACCTCTTGCTCCTTCCCATAGCTAGTTTTTATCGAAGTTGAAATTCTTTCATTTCATTTTCCTCTTACATGGTTTTAAAGAGTCGAGTCAAAACTCCATTAGTTTCATGACAACTCCTTTGAGTAACAACAACCTAAAATCAAGTGCTAATTAAAATTTATCTAGCAACTTTTCTAGGGATATTCAAACCCATCTTAGCTTAGGTGTAGAGCTTTGGAATAGGATTGTGAGAATAACTTTCCAAAGCTGCTATAAAAACATAAATCCTTGAGTTAGGGAGTGAAATCCAGTTGTTATATCACTAACTTTGGGAATCCCTTCTAACACAAGGGTCAATCACGAGGTTTCATTGGGGCCCTCAGAGTAATCAACCCTGCTTTGTTGGTCTTGGTGTTGATTTTCGACTATCTCCCCTCTGCTTTGTTATAGTAGGTGGTACCATAGAGGCCATAATATTTTAGACTTCCTACACAAGGTGACAACACAGGGAAGGTGGTGTTGTACCTAGGATCGACGTTGGCTAGACTCACTCGAACTCCTTGGAGGGTTGCCCATTTCTCGATGAGGTAACTTGCACTAGGCGTTAGTTTATTAAGAAGGTTTTCAACGTTACTTTCCCACCCAGTGAAACTCATCCCCTTCATGCATTGATTCTGTGATGTTGGATTCCATCACCAGTTAGTGCTTCTTTGTGAGAAGGGTTGTTTGCATGCTTGACTCCTAGATTAATTAGCGGGTGTTATTTTTTCTCCTTAGTTGTCCTTAGTATTGAGTTTGTGTCTAATGGCATCATTTTCAGGTTAATTCCTCATTTGATCAATACAAAATATGGATACCATTAAAATAAAAGGGAATAAAGAGGTAACAAATAGCTCATACCTAACTTACGTCTTATAATTCTCCAACATTGTTCTTTACACTTAGTGCAACAAACACCAA